>OU974072.1:15767817-16081005 GCA_918843875.1 Diadumene lineata
ATCTACTAAGAGTTTAAATTAGTTATTTCGTATAAAGCCCGAGTACAAAAGAAAAACAAAACAAAAAATAAATAAAAAAATCCAAAACCTTTTGGTCTTCCTGTTTCAAAATGCTTCCGCTGACCTTTTAGTCTGGAAGGCTCAGACTGTCAGACCACCGTTTTGTTATGAAACACGCATAAGATATTGCCATGGATCAGCAAAGAAAAAGTGTACCTAGTTAGGACATTTTATACTGTTACATTGACTGAAAACTTTGGCACTAGCAATGGCACCTTGTATCAAAGCTCAAGATGAAAAGCAAGTGTCAGAAGCGGGTCAAAGCAAGTCAGAAAGGAAAGAAGATGGCGCCAAAGCAATCTTGGCTAGTGGGTACACAAAAGGTGCGTGTAATGGAAAATTATTCGATAATTGTTATTCGATTGTTTTTTTGACGGTAGAAATTTTGTAAAGTGATCTTTAACTTGTCGTTGCTATGTGATTGGTACACTTAGTTAACTCCTTTTTTCGACTATAATATATGTCGTTTTTTCTGCGCAATTTGAGGGTTTGATCGACCAATTTATTTAGACTCGATATTGTAACAACGTGAAATGTTTTGATTCGGATTTTCAAAATAATTCATGTTAAAATTTGTCCTTGTTTCACTGATGAATAGCATTATAGAAAATTGATTTTGATGATTTGTGTAATGTACAATTTTATGCACTATATAGTCTGAGTTTGGACTTTGCCCCTGCTGCAACGAGGAGTTTTAAAAATGTTGAAATAATACAGTATGGATACAGTATGTACCAATTCTGATAAATGTTCGCCTGAAAAATCTATTAACAAGTCAAAAATGTATCATAATTGTTTTTGCAACGAAGACTTGATACCATGAAATGACTTTAGATTCATAAAAATTACTTCATACTTGTAAAATGTAATACATAAAAAAATATATATATATTTTTTTAATGTACACAATAAAGCGTAGTAAAGTGCAATAACATGTAACAGGCTACAGCGTATTTCATAGGTTTTTGAAACCAATCTAATCTGTACTTATTACATAACAATCAATTATTAATTTATATCAAATGAATTTATTTATGGTTTCCTTTTTTTTTTGCAGAGAAAAGAGCATTGGAAATATTTAGCATAATTTATTTTGTAATCGCCATGGCTGCATTTACAGTGTGTTTATTTATTCATTTTAAAGTGTCTTCCACAAAGTACATTATTGTTGCTATATGTAAGTACATGATATAAGTTTGATTTTCAATTTTTTTGAATATAAAGAATACCATTGCTGAGTGGAAATACGAGTGTCATGGAGCAAACAAGTGCATTAGAGCTGAAAATTCAAATCTCTAAAGGCTGATTTACACGGTACCATTTGTTGCGTGTGATTTGTAACATAGGAGTTGTGAGGTTCAAAATGTTCTAAAACTAGTTGTAGGACATTCTACAACACATGTTAGAGTGCAAACGACTAGTTTTAGAAGTTACGACTAGTCGTATACTACAAATCGCATGTGACAAATCCTACCGTGTAAATCAGGCTTAAATGTGCATCATGTTGTGTTTCTTTTGATTACAGATACTGGTGACATGATTAAAAGAACATAATTTCTTTATTTTGTGTGAAGATTCCTTCATTGTTGTGTTTTTGCATGAATGTTGTTTTCTAGTCTGATACTTAAATTATGATGTGTTTGTTTTGTAGTTGGTGGTATCATTACAGCTGATTTTGTGTCTGGTCTAGTTCACTGGGGTGCAGATACCTGGGGAGCTGTGGATGTACCTATAGTTGGAAAGGTACTACTTAGTAATATATAAGATATGAGCAGCTGATCTTTATGAGGATTTGCGGCGAGCCGTTTTATCATCATAAAGACCAGTTGCGAATATTTATATTGCTTAAAAAATCATTTCCTAAATCATATTTAGCTGAAATATTCAACAACAAACAACAACAAATATTAATTTTTGTTTTGGAGAAAATTCAAGTTAAAGTTGTATGCAAATCAGGAGGAATCTCTTGCTGATTTAAAAACTCGGTCATGGCTATGATATTGTATTTTTCTCTTCTTCATTAATTATTTATAATTTTTTTAACAAATTTTAATATTTTTAAAAGCCAAATAGGTGGCTTGCATTGATCAGAAGCCCAAATTGTGCCAATTTGTAAAAAACAAATGCAAGTTGCCTGTTAGTTTGTATTATGGCCTTTTGTGGAAATTGTGGGTTGACACACAATGAATTTGTCTGAAGTTAGAATGACTTGTTTACAAACTATATGTGTATAATTATTGAAGGTGTGGTTTATATGGAGCATTCATATTTCATAGACATGAATATTATTGTTTTGATTTTGAAAACATTTTTGGGTGGTCTGGCCTTTCAACAACCAGAAAAAGTCATCTTCCTCATTAGTATTGGAAAAGTATTTCTGCAAAGTTTGAAACCTGCCCTTTAAAGGTAATACTTAAAGAATTTTCACAAATCAAAAAGATGTACTGTTTTCTATTTTTAGGCATTCATCAGGCCTTTCAGAGAACATCATGTTGACCCAACAGCAATAACGCGACATGACCTGATAGAAATTAACGGTGATAACTGTCTGATAACACTACCTGTTCTTACTGGTGTGGTACTAAAGTACTTACTGGCTAGCCAGGAATTTATTGATGCCTGGTATCTCTGGGATTGTTACTGCTATGCACTGGCAATCTTTGTAATGATGACAAACCAGATTCACAAGTGGTCACACACATACTTTGGATTACCTTGGTGGGTGGTGAAGCTTCAAGATTGGCATATCATTCTCCCTAGATTGCATCATCGCATCCATCATGTGTCACCACACGAAACCTATTATTGTATTACAACGGGATGGTTAAATTATCCTCTAGAGTTGATGCATTTCTGGCGTACTCTGGAGTATGTTATCACTGCTACAACAGGTGCTATTCCGCGATCAGATGACATGAACTGGGCAGAAAAAAATAAGTGAATACACATGCGTACAGAAATAGACTGTTGTTGAATTCTTCGTTATGCAACATAACTTGTAGTTAAGCTAACAAATATTTTACAAACAAAATTTGAGAGTAGTGAATTTTATTTTGAGAAGACAGTCCTTGGCTTAACACAGATGTATTATTCATGCTGATATACTGCCAATGAAAGACTTTGTCTATTAATTGATGAATTCAAAAATGGCCTTCAAAAACTGAACAATATGAAAATATTTAGAATAAGAACCGTCAAAATTTTAATTTCCATTTCTTTTAGGTGTATCATTGCGTTTCTTTTAAGTTGTTTGTTTTATTTGTGATGGTACATGTAAATAGGTTATGGAAATATATTTCAATGGAATCTATATTTTAGAATAACATAATAACTAAGTCAATTATGGTGAAAACTAGGATTCAAAAGTAATTAATGGCTGTAAACAAACAGACAAACAAACACACATGCACACAACAAGAAACATGTGACCTAAAAGTTGTGTATATCTATCTATTCTGGGTCAGATCACAGGAAGCCCATACAAGCTTTGAGAGATGACTGTAAAAATAAATGAATGTTTTAATGAAATAAGGCGTTGTTTATGGATCTTTTGTTCTTAATAAGTGATTTTCTTGTATGGGCCTCCTGTGGTGAGATGTTTTTGAGTGTGGTTTCTGCTACTCCAAAAGAAAGATATTGTTTTAAATTAAGAGTGCAAGCAACATATATGCAACAAATCTTAACTGTTTAGCGCTACTAGTATCTAGTTTGGACCTAACTAAGAATTCGCTGAAGATGGTATATATAATAGTTGAATATTGGTCAATGTTATCAAAGCAAAGAAGTGCAATGAAAATCTGTCATTGTGTTTGTGCTTCAGTGAATTCTTATTTTTTCATATTGCATATGTTGAAAACTAAAATTTATTCCACACTCAATAGTTCAGATTTGTCTCACACTGTGACATGCAAAGAGGTAAAACTAGTAAGAAATACTAGATAGGAATGCGTTGGTGTTGCTTGAGAAACAGTTGTAAAATTTGATAATAAGTTGTACGATACTGAGTGACAATAGCAATACTGACGTTTCGGATGTTAGTCCTTCATCAAACTAATATTACTATGTCCGAAACGTCAGTTATCACTGTCTTCACTAAATGGTATACAATTTATCATTACATTTTACATGTGACATGAACTCTATTACTTTTACAAAAGATAAAGTGAGCACCATGGCATGCTGTAAGTTATATAATCATAGAAAATTATTCACAATAATATGGTAATCTATGGTGACAACCATTGCACACTTTTAGTGTTTGTAGATACAATCTCCTCAGGACTCTGTAAAAATATAATAAAATAATATTCAATCCAGAGCAATGTCTTGTTTAGTTTCTTTTGAAATGAGTCACTGGTAGTGGACCTATTAATCAATATTTGTAATATTAATAATAATATTTAAATATTTCTAAGGCGCGTATTCCATGGCGATCTGCCAATGGTGCTGTCCTTTGACGAATTACTGAATCTGTCGACGTTGCAACTATTTGCAACCATAATATAGAAGTTAAAAAGGTTAGGAAAGAAATGAAAAACGAAACAAGAATATTACGCCGGATATTACGCTTTTAGAAAAAAATATAGTTAAACCAAACTATCAATGTAGAAGTGTAGTTTTTATTTATATATATATATATATTTTAATTCATCTGTAAGCCCAAGGACCAATGGTTGGTCCCGGCAACAATCTTCAGATTGTAATGTACTGTGAGAAAAAAAATGTGACAATTAAACATAATAGCAATAATAATATTTGGGTTAGGGAACGTTTCTTAGAGCTCTTTCCAAAAAATAAACACAGGAAAGGCTATCACAACCCGAGAGCTGCAATTGATAGAAATTGATATCGGAAAATCCATGTTAATCGATGGCATAGGGTAAAACATGGACTGGACCCTTGGACCCATGGACTCTTGGACCATCCATCAATGGAACAGGCGTACATTCACGGACACAAATTTCACAAAAAATGGAAATTCCTTAAAAAAAATATTTAATACAACTAAAAAATAATAACTTTACAGTTTTAAGACAATGAAGCGGGTCTTATCTTTGGTTGCGTTTAATTTTTGTCACCAGGAAAAGCACGGAATTAAGTGTTATTTTGTAATTAGTTCTATGAAGTGACAGTGACCAAGGAGACTCCAAGAGTTAAAAAATGAGATTTGTTATGGAAAACACCACAAGCTTTCTGTTTTCTTCAGTCAGTTTACTTTTCATGTGGTACAACAAAACCATAAATGCCATATCTTGCTTTTGCTATCATTTTGACATGGCAGGTCATTTGTTTTTGCTAGTTTTCCACTGATTACTTTGTTATCTTAGTATGCACATGTATTTGTTTAGTAATTGTTAGTCTGCATGCAATCATGGAACACTTTTATAAGGGTAATTCATATTGATCTATTGTTAATCCCTCCGATTAATATTTCGAATAATTTTTTTACTTTTAATTTATTTTGGGAATCAATGGGTCCAAAAGTCCAAGGGTCCAGTCCATATTTTACCCTATGCCGTTAATCGATAATTGATATCGATTATATCGCTCAATCGATAAAAATCGTTACAAAATTTATTGCAATCTGATTATCAATTCCAATTTTATCGATTGATATCCGCCGTTTTTATCGATTATCGAGATTATCGATTGCACACGTCGGCTAGTCCATTATGTTGCTTCCCTTATCTCCTAATAATCATTGTTCTCATCACAACCCATTGTTTTTACTCAGTATTATCCCAACGAATGCATATAGGTCACACTTCAACAAACAGCAAACTGCACTATCAAAAATAATGCCTATTTTCCAACTTTTTTTCGCTTATTTTTCAAAATTGTATTTGAAATATTTGGTTTTATAAGTGTTGGAGTTTTTGAAGTATAAAAACTCGAACGCCGCGAGCGATAAAACACTGCTGCTCGTTTTTTATATTAGGAATCAAAGCCCATGGGAATTGTGTGGAACAAAAAGATTTCTTATTGAAGATCGATTTTGTTGGGGGGGGGGGGGGGGGTGATGACTGAGCAGATTATTTGCCTATTCAGTGTACATGTTTGAGGGCTGAAAAGGTCGCCAAAATCAGCCAAAAAGTGATATTGCGATATTTTTTTATGTCATGATTGTGTTTCTCCTCTCCAGCAATTTCGACTGATTTGAATACCGAAAATAAATTAGGTTAGAATGATCTTGATTAATCCAAATAATTGTGAAAACACAGATGAACCACCAAATTTTGTAAATTGCTGGCCAGGCTTTTGTTCATATACTTCTATCTTCACTAAATATAAGCTTTATCTCAAGCACGGAGAAGATTTGTCACTCTATGGTCTAGATTTGTCACTCTATGCTCTAGATTACTCTATGGTCAATTTTTTCGCATAAATTTGAAGAAAAGTCGACCTTAAATGTTGGTTCTCAATAGAATTTTGGCCAAAATCTTTGATCTACTTCATGGTTATAAACAAACAAATCGGTTATGCTAATGTGCCAACAAGAACTGTATAATAAGCCGTACGGAAATAACGGCCAATCACTGTATGGTTGGAACAGAGACTGTAGTCACCTGAAGTATCGCTTTTGTGAATTAGGATTAAAGGGGATTTAGAAGGTATTTTTCTTTCGCGTCATTTAACTTACGACATGCGCATGAAGACAAATTCTCTATATGCTTCCGGCGATTGTCACAAGACCAATTGTCACGCATTACTTAAATAGATATGGCAGCTAGTGGTGGTCTTATTCGAATTCTTAAGGTAAGCCTTCAGTATTCGACGATTTAGCTCACTAATACTGCTACAACAAGTTACAGAAATTTTCTAAACAGTTTTAGCTGTGGATTTGAAGTTTAATTTCTTGTCTGAAGCCCTAAAACTGAGAATACGGGATGTTTGTAGTGTCTCAACTCAACTCCCGGGACTCAACTCAACTCAACTGACATTCAGACTTCACGATAGACTACCCTCCAAAATATCAAATTGCAATTTGTTTTGATTTTTAAAGAAGTATAAATCTCGACGGAATCATTTCCAGTAATGCTAAGTACTTATAGACACGTAAATAAAGGTTGATGCATGATTTATAGAGCCAACGGTCACGTAAATCCGCAATCTCGTACCCTGAGTCCTCGTTACTTCGGCCAGCGGCTCGAAACAAGGACTCTGGCATCAACCTCGTTCCCAGGGCCCCTCTTCTCGCAAGATGGCGGACGCTCAAAGAAAGACCCTGGCAAACAGTGCTTTATGACGGATTCTGATTGGCTCGTTCTTACATGCCTTCTGATTGGGCAAAATAATAAACATAAGAAACAGTTTGCAGTGGGAGTTTAACACATCAACAAAATTGCATTTAATTACATTCAATTTAAGTAGACAATGAAAAGCTAACGAACGCATCATAACCATATAAACATATTTAAGTTTTCATAGTTATTTTTCCAGCTGTCAGACGATGACCAGTTGATGCGGTATTGCACAAGTATTTTCAAATATATTAAACCGTTTAAAACACTACCAATCAATTCTATAGCTCATACTACTGCATTTTTTACCTGATTACGAATATCCATTAAAATGTTTTTGTGTCCCTCGATCATATCTTGTGTGGCCAACTGTTTTCTTTTTCCATCGGATTAAAAACATCGCTGAAAAATAATCCAAGCGAAGTAATCGCTAGCTAAACACGGCTTTGATGACCATTTGATTTAGTTTCAGTTTTTTAAAAGGTTACTTGGGTTTTTACCGTTCTCTTTTATATCAACTTGAATTTTCCATAGTCCTCTCTCACGAATATTTTCAAAACACTGTACCGCCATTTTGGCCCAAAATCACGTGACAATAAGATACTCCAAAAATCTTGGAGTATTTGACCACCTGCAAAACCACTGTTTGCCAGGGTCTTTCTTCGAGGGGCCCTGGGGACGAGGTTGCTCTGGCATAATAAAAATCCAAGATTTCTTGGGCTGCCGGCTGCGCATGCGCCTTTACTGCCAATGTACAAACCAACCAATGGGGAATCGAGATTATGTCACAGCTGATATTTAAAACTAAAATCCGTTGTAATTCTGATGTAATCGATATCCAGCATCGATCAACATAAGGGCGATATCGTCAATGAAAATGGATTTTTCCTAGTGATATTGTGGAAGTTTTGGAACAAAATTCATAGATTGTAATGATTATTTATTGGGTAAACATAATCCGAAGGGGTTTTAGGTTAATTTTTGATTTTCGACGAGCTAGAAGAGAAATTCTGTCGGCCGTTGGCAGCCGTGTGTGGCGAAGGTCGAAACATTAAATAATTTCCTAACTATTGCTTCAAATTGGCTGAAATTCTCTAGGAAGGTAAAGAAAATAGCGATACACAAGTACAGACATAAGTTTTATAATATTTTATTTATTTTCTACTGCTAAAACAGTCACAAACATCTAGCTTGAGTTTATTTGTGTTTTCGGTTGTTCGCGCTTGCGTGGTTGTCAAAATTGAATGACCAATCCAATCTCATACTCAGAGCCCGCGTTTTTCCTCGCCAGCAGCGGATAACAAGGGCTCTGACATAATCCGATTTTTGTTAAAATTTGATTGGTCATTCAATTTTGACAACCACGCAAGCGCAAACAACCGGAAACACAAATAAACTCAAGCTAGATGTTTGTGACCGTTTTTAGCATATAAATATATAAAATATGATAAAAAATTAAGTCTGTACTTGTGAATCGCTATTTTCTTTACCTTCCTAGAGAATTTCAGCCAATTTGAAGCAATAGTTAGGAAATTATTTAATGTTTCGCCCTTCGTCACACACGGCTGCCAACGGCCGACAGAATTTCTCTTCTAGCTCGTCGAAAATCACAAATTAACCTAAAATCCCTTCGGATTATGTTTACTCAATAAATAATCATTACAATCTATGAATTTTGTTCCAAAACTTCCACAATATCACTAGGAAAAATCCATTTTCATTGACGATATCGCCGTATGTTGATCGATGCGCCGATCGATGCTGGATATCGATTCCATTAGAATTACAACGGATTTTACTTTTAAATATCAGCTCTGACATAATCTCAATTCCCCATTGGTCGGTTTGTACATTGGCCGTAAAGGCGCATGCGCAGCCGGAAGTCCAAGAAACCTTGGACTTTTCAGTGGATTATGCCAGAGTCCTTGTTTCGAGCCGCTGGCCGAAGTAACGAGGACTCAGGGTACGAGATTGTGACCAATCAAATTTGAGCAAAAGTCAGATTATGTCAGAGCCCTTGTTATCCGCTGCTGGCGAGGAAAAACGCGGACTCTGAGTATGAGATTGGTAAATCCGAAACGCGTGATATAACTCCTGTCTTAGGGCCTGTTTATATGAGGCGAGTCAGCCCGGTTTAGACGTTTTGAAGCTCTGATCACGGGCTTTAGGATTCTCCTTGCTTCGAGTCGTGAGAAATGTTTAATAACAACCAAAATACTATTATTGAATGCTAAAAAAAAACACTACATAAATCGCCTTATACTCACATTTAATTTGCGTGTTTTTATTCTTCCAAATACGACAATATTTAGCTGGTTTACAATCTCATTTCATAACTTGTTATGACCGAACGTCATCGAACGAAGAAATCTGCTGAGCCTGCAATAAAATGACCGCATCGACACATCGACACATAAATAAATAAAAATTTTCCACCTTGCATACTTTTTTTTTCGGCTTGCATATTATGCAAGTTGTTTTTTTTTCCTGACAAGTTTTGTTTGTATGTATTTTTTTTTTAATTTTCAAACCGTGTTTGGATTTTTTTTCCCACTCCCCACACCTTCACTTTTCTAATGGTTCGTCCCTTGCTTGGAACCCACTTGATTTTTTTTCTGATCCATGGTCCTACACGATTTCCTGCTCATACCCGCCCCTCCTGCGCTTAAAGCAGCCGTAAACAGAATAAACTAATGAAGCGTTTTGTTTCTCATGCAGTAAGATGTACGCTGGTCTCAGGAACTTCTGCCCCAAGTTTTCACAGAATAACTTGTAAGTAGACCTGTGCACTGGGACATTCTTCCGTGGGTGTGCTTATCTTTCACTCACATTGCGAGGGAGACAAACATTTAAACGTGTAGATACCGTTTTCGATTGAAACGACGCACTGAAATCACTTTTGCTGAGTGGGCATGTTGGTTAAATTTATAAATTATCAACCTAAATCTAAATCAATCTAAATATTCGATCTTACGATTTTCTTGTACTACACCGTTTGCTTAATGTTCATGTAGGAAAAAATACAAATAACCGCTCAATGACTGTTGTGTCACTAATGATTCGAAGAACACTGAGTTGTAAAAGTAATGATAAGTTTGACACCGTTGAATGATTGTAGCGAAAACTGACGTTTCGGACGTTAGTCCTTCGTCGGAGAAAGTAATACGAGAAAAATGGAAAAAAAGAATAGGTATATATATATATATTATATATATAAAAAGTTCTGATTCTTCGACTCACCTACAGGGACAGCCGAGTATGTTGAAAAGTGACAGCCAAATGAAAATCACTATTAGACATCCACACCATCCATATCAGTTAAAAAAAAATGATAATATTAAAAAGAAGAAAAATAACTTTTGAGGATAATTATTGTTTGGATTATTTGTATTTCTGTTCCACTAAAAAGTACTTCATGATCTCTCACCTAACTAGATCAGTGAGCTACTACAAGGATACAAACCAAAGCCTATCCTAAGATCTTCATGCCATAATTTGTTAACTGTTCCGACCACAAACACGTCATACTACGGTAACTCTGCTTTTTCTGTTGCTGGCCCAAAACTTTGGAACTCTCTACCCCATAAACTTAAAAACTATGAAAAAATCTTTAAAAACACATTTATTTAAAAACACTTTTACTGACTTTTAATTTTCAGAAATTATTATCATTATTGATTTTTAACCTCATATTTCATATATAAATACATTTTCGTTTTTTTTAAATATTATATGAAGCGTTTTGCGAGTTTACAAGCTACGCTATATAAGAAGTTTTATATTATTAGTATGCCTTTACGGCATGCCGCTTTGTACTTTTATTGCGTCATGAATTATTTATGAATTTGATAATTGTAGTTACCGATTTTTGAATACATGGCGAAGATTGGTGTCTTCAACTTCCACAAGCCAACTGTCATCACAGGACCAGCGCTTAGCTCATACAAAACCATCTCTGCCAACTAACACCGAGATTGTGATATGTGGTGGCGGTGTTATTGGTTGTTCTGTTGCTTATCATCTCTCTAAACTTGGATGGAAAGACATTGTTCTTCTTGAGCAAGGAAGGTACTCATCACTCAGGACGAAACTATAAATGTTATATTTACCGTATCAATAGAGCGTCCATAGTAACACATTTACACCAAGGCTGGGTGAATCAATCCATACATTTTATACACTCCAGCCTCGATGTAAATCTACTGTTTTGTGGCGATTATGGGCAATTAGGTTAATTGTACAGATACCTTGAAAATCCATAAATAACGTCATAAAATGAGCAAATAAACCGGATTGTTCAAGATGGTTTCCACTTTGTCGAATTTCGATGTTGTCGAATTTGAAAAAGGTGTCTGCTATAGCGATACTTCAGCTGACGTAAGCCTTTGTTATTCATGTGCCAACCAGACAATGATTGGCTGTTGTTTCAATAGAGCTTATTGTAGTTCTGGTTGGCACATTAGCATAACAATTTGTTTGTTAGTAAACATGAAGTATCGCTATTTATTTGTTTGAAGTGAAGAGCGCTATGCATCCTGGGAAAGAAAGCTTCTCATTGCTGATTAACTTGTTTGTTTGTCTTTTTTGTGGTATCACATCGAGGCCCAACAACTATAAGTAATATTATCTTGTTGGTGTTGTTGTTCAGTCTTTCGTGTGGGACGACATGGCATGCAGCAGGATTGATAGGCAAACTGCGTGGTACAAGCACAGAAACACAACTGTCAAACTATGGTACCCATCTGTACCAGACACTGGAACAAGAGACAGGACTCGCTACCGGTAAACAATATTTAATTTGTATACTCGTTTCATTAGCATCAAGAAGGACAATACTATACTGTATAAACATTTCATTTCATTTCATTCTATGTTTCCGACGATTTCGTAACTAGCAATTCAGTAGTTATAAACAAAGGTTATTTAATTTACAAGTAAATTAAATATTTTTATGATGAGTGTGCTCTTCGTCTCACTTCCGGTTAGGGTGCTTCCTGTTTCATGCGTATGTATGATGTCACAACCTTCGCATCTCCCTCTTTCTTGTTCTCATCAAACCAAGCTCGGCGAATGCATTGCACAACTATATCAAACACACAGCGTAAAAGCAAATGACTTTTGTAAAAAAAAAAAAAAAAATACTGAGCATGGCTTTGACTTTTCCAGAGTCGTATGAACCACTTGACTATAATAGAATTGAGCAATTTCTTTCCTTTTTTGCCAATGCGCGTCTTGCTGAATGGAGTTTGTTCTTCTGTTTCTGTGTGAATGCCCGGCTGCTTGCGAACTTGCTACGGTTTTGATTACAATCGATTAGAGTGCACGCAGTTCTCACTATTTAGTGGTGAAAAGCACTTATTCAACAAAAGAAAACAATAGAATTAGCATAAAATAGCAGTATTTAGTGGTATTTATGTTGCACACTTTTAGTGAGTGCAATCTATGTTTTTTTTATTATTATTTGTTTTTGTATTTATGAATGTGCTTGTCCGTATGTTTGTCTACTTATTTGCGTCGTTTCTCTTTAAACTATTGTTTATTTATACATATTTGTTTGTTGATGTTTTTTCTCATATAATTGCATTTTCTCGATCCTACATTTTTTCAGGTTATAAAACATGTGGTGGTCTTTACTTGGCAAGAACCAAGGACCGTCTTACTTTGTATAAGCGAAACCTTGAAGTAGCGAGGTATCTATGTATTGGAAATACTGTTTGATTTTAATAGAGACTAACAGTTTTTCAGAGATTTTCAAAATAATTAAGGAATACTTATTATATTCTCATCTCTTATTCCTTTAAGGGCGTATGGCATCAACGTGGAGTTAGTATCACCTCAGCAGATTCAGGAACTTTATCCAGTAGAGCTGAAAATAGATGACCTTCAGGTAAACCACATGGTTATCCGACTATAACGTATATACACTCTTTTCAAATAATGTCATCACCAAAAGGCAGTCATAGGTTATTCCGAAACTGCTAGGAATGATGGGTACAAATATTACTGTCATAATGAATGCTCCAGTTGACAAGAAATCCATACCATTTAGTTTTTTTCCTGTTCACTCCACAATTTAAAAGGTCAATATTCATCTTTTTGACTGTCCAAGATGCCATTCTACATTCTGTCACTTTTACCCATCATTCCTAGTGTTTTTGGAATGGCCTATTGCCTTTTGCTGTTGACAACGTTATTTGAAATATACACACTCATCTACAAAACATCTGCATGCCGGATGCGCATTCCTCTACGAAAATGTATTGGAAATTAGTTTCTTAATAATTGTAATAAAAAACACAATTCAAAAGTGAACACACTTTTTTCGACTATATATCGTTCTTTTATAATAGGGAGGTTTGTGGTTGCCAGATGAAGGCGTCGCCAACCCTTCTGATGTTACACAGTCACTAGCCAGGGGAGCGACTATGAATGGTACGTGCAAATAAACTTAATAAGAAAATTATTCTATCGTTTTGCCTCCAATAGTGTTGGACCAAGGACCTTCAGATATGTATTTGTTAGCTTAACGCTCCACCTCTTTTGCAGGCGTCAAGATGTTTGAGAAGGTCGCCTTGAAGTCAGTAGTTACAGATGGTGGTGTGGTTAGTGGCGTTACCACTGACCAGGGAGATATTAAATGCAGAATATTTGTCAACTGCGCAGGACAGGTAACTTCACCACTTTCACAATAACCATAATGCATTGTGTTTTTTTTAGGGGGGTGGGGTTGTGATTCAAACAAAATTAATTGTTATAATTTTTTTGTTGTGTCAAACATTGGCCCCCCAAAATCAGAACGTGTTATGGAGATGCAAAAGTGGAAAACTGTACATTACAGGAGTATTAATATCTCGATTAGTCTGTTATGATTGGAGAAATAAAAGGCCGCAATTGTTTTCTCCCTCGTTGAATTTTTTTTCTATTGTTTTACAGTGAGGCAGCACATGCCACTAATATTTGACAATACTTAAAGAATAACACTTGTCTTTGTTTTGCAGTGGTCAAGGGAAGTCGGGCAGGTAATTAGCATCATGAGCATGCAATTCAATAAACAGGGGTGGTGTAACAGGTTGCTGAAGGGCCTCCATAACGCTCGCTTTATAATATTGTTGTATTCGCCTTCTAGTTACGAACGAAACCAGTAAAAAATCAGTTGTAAAATATGAGACAAATTAGACACGGTATAGTGATGATATCGATGTTTTTCACTTATTATGAGTTGTGAATGATATAATGCAAAAAATTAAATGTGTGCAACAGTTGTCATTATTTAATAGTAAATAGCACTAATTAAACAAAAGAAAACAATAGAATTAGCATAAAATAGCACTATTTATTTATTGTATTTATGTTGCACACTTTAAGTGTATGCACTCTACCTCGTTTGTCTTCTGAAGTACTAAAGACGTTCTTTCTATCAGACCAGCAATCCCAAAGTGAAAGTACCTCTACATTCGTGTGAGCATTTCTACATTGTAACAAAGGATATCAAAGGTGTTCACTCTTTAATGCCAGTTGTTCGTGATCGTGACGGGCTGACGTACTTCAGAGAATGGAGTGGTGGCATCATGGCTGGAGGATTCGAAAGTACAGCTAAACCGTGTTTTCATGAAGGTATACCAGAGAAATTCGAATTCCAACTTTTAGAAGAGGACTGGGATCACTTTGGTAAGTTATTGGGTTTCTGTTCAGTTATTGTTTGTTGTTGTTGGTTCTGGTGGTGTTTTGGTGTTGTTATTGTTGTTGTACAGGATGCTGCTGCTCAGGCTCTTGTTGCTGGTGTTGTTATTATTATTATTATTGTTGTTGTTATTGTTGTTATTGTTGTTGTTATTATTGTTGTTGTTGTTCTTGTTCTTGTTATTGTTGTTATTATTATTATTGTTGTTGTTTTTTGTTGCAGTTATTGCTAATGATTTTCTGTTACTTTTGGTGCTGTTGATGTACCACTGTTGATCTACACTTGTAAATAGGGCTATACAACGAATAAATTATTATTTTTATTATTATTTGTTGCTGTTATTATATTCGTTGTTATCGGTGTTTGTTCGTTAATGAGCAGTGAATGTGGTTATAGGAAAAAAAGTATAAAGCAGTCTCGCAGTTGCCAACGATCGAACACTTGCAATTTACTATTGATCGCAATAACACATGTTTAGTTCTACACGAAATTGTTAGGTCTTAGTAATCGGATGGAGTAATTTTAGTATTTTAGTGATAAATGAAACGTTTATATATTGTAGGTGTTCTTATGAATGAGATGTTGCACAGGATCCCCAGTCTACACAATGCTGAAATACGACAGTTAGTGAATGGACCAGAGAGCTTTACACCTGATGGACGATATATCATAGGAGAGGCACCTGAGGTAATCTATACGTGACACGATGCAATGTGAGGTGATCTGATACGATGGGACGTGATCTGATCTGATATGATGTAAAGTGATACGATCTGATATGATGATGTAATGTGTTCTGATATGATGTAATGTGATCTGATATGATGTGTTGCGATGCGATGTGATGTGATCTGATCTGTTATGATGTAATGTGATACGATGCGATGCGTTGTGATGTGATCTGATATGATGTAATGTGATGCGATGCGATGTGATATGATTTGATATTATTATATTATTATTATTATTATTTATGTATATATATATATATCAATGAAATGGCTGTATAGACGCCACAGAGAAAAAAACGTTCATGATAAATGGCAATATATTATAGAAAAGCGTAGTCCATACGTACTATGTCCATGGTTTTGTAGGTACGCAACTATTACGTGGGAGCTGGTATGAACTCTAGTGGCATTGCTAGTGCAGCAGGACTAGGCAAGGCGTTGTCTGAATGGATCACTGAAGGTCGCCCCACTATGGATCTATGGAGCGTTGATATCAAACGATTCGCTTCCCATGAAAACAACAAGCGATTCTTGCGTGACCGTGTGACCGAGACTCTAGGATGGCATTACGTATTTAGAGCACCTTATGATGAGCCCTTATTGGCTAGGCAAGTCAGATGCTCACCGTTATATACCAGTCTTACCTCGGCTGGTGCTGTCTGGGGAGAAAAGAGAGGCTGGGAACGAGTTAATTATTTTGCCTTGGAAGAAAAAGACAAAGAAGGTGATTACAATGTTTTGCTGGAAGAGCATTTATCAATTATTGACCAAATATGGGGTTAAAATTATGCTAATTAGTGTTAATATACGTGAAACATCTGTACACGTTCCAATCGTTTTATGAGTTTCTGATGATACTGTTTTGATTGACTCAATTATAGGGATGTCAAATGATAGTGTCTTTGGTAGGCCAGCTTTCTTTGATAACGTGCAAAGGGAAGTACTCGCTTGCACCGAGTCTGTTGGAGTGGTTGACATGACATCGACAGGAATGTATGAAATCTCTGTAAGTGTTAAACAAATCCTTTTAAGGTAGGGACAAGCCATAATCCACACGCACGTTTGTTTTTCTTCCGCCACCTCTGGTCTCCTGGTCAAAATACAAAGCATGGGAAAAAATATGGATTTCATCTTAACTTAGAAAAAAATAGCACAAAATGTTTTTTTCCCATCTATATTTTCACCTAAAAATTGAAACCTGTAGCCGTCGTAGTGACTTTAAATTGTTATTTATATCAGTCACCAGATCGTATCTCGTTAGAGCAATTACTTCAAACGTTATGCTGCAATGACGTGAATGTTCCTGTTGGTCACGTGATACAGACAGCCATGCTAAACGAACAAGGGTGCTATGAGACTGTGTGTAGTCTGACTAGGACCACTGATACCAGGTTAGTTGTATTTTATCAGACTGTGTGTAGTCTGACTAGGACCACTGATACCAGGTTAGTTGTATGTTATCAGACTGTGTGTAGTCTGACTAGGACCACTGATACCAGGTTAGTTGTATGTTATCAGACTGTGTGTAGTTTGACTAGGACCACTGATACCAGGTTAGTTGTATGTTATCAGACTGTGTGTAGTCTGACTAGGACCACTGATACCAGGTTAGTTGTATGTTATCAGACTGTGTGTAGTCTGACTAGGACCACTGATACCAGGTTAGTTGTATGTTATCAGACTGTGTGTAGTCTGACTAGGACCACTGATACCAGGTTAGTTGTATGTTATCAGACTGTGTGTAGTCTGACTAGGACCACTGATACCAGGTTAGTTGTATGTTATCAGACTGTGTGTAGTCTGACTAGGACCACTGATACCAGGTTAGTTGTATGTTATCAGACTGTGTGTAGTCTGACTAGGACCACTGATACCAGGTTAGTTGTATGTTATCAGACTGTGTGTAGTCTGACTAGGACCACTGATACCAGGTTAGTTGTATGTTATCAGACTGTGTGTAGTCTGACTAGGACCACTGATACCAGGTTAGTTGTATGTTATCAGACTGTGTGTAGTCTGACTAGGACCACTGATACCAGGTTAGTTGTATGTTATCAGACTGTGTGTAGTCTGACTAGGACCACTGATACCAGGTTAGTTGTATGTTATCAGACTGTGTGTAGTTTGAATATTCCACTGATACCAGGTTAGTTGTATGTTATCAGACTGTGTGTAGTTTGAATATTCCACATTTATACCACAGTGAAAACCGCATATAAGAACCGAAAATTTAAGAAACCCTCCACATAACATTTTCATTTTAAAAACCCTCCACATAAAAACCATTTCAGCCTGAAATTTCAAAGCAAGTTCTTAATTTTCAAAGTTAATATAATTCCCTTTTTTAATATAATTAACTTTTTTCTTGTAAATGAAGTATAGTATTTTGGATGTTATACTGTACTTTATAAAATAACTATTATAGAACGCGTGCTCTGATTGGCTAAAACGTCCAAAAAACCATGTTTCTATAAGAGCATAGAAACACGGGTTTCAAGGGTGTCGTCATTACAAACGATGAGGCCGTATTAAAAAGTTGTAAAAATAATTTAAATCCCAAAACTGACAAACTTCATTTCTTTAACACTTTAATATCGAGCTACAAGAATCAGTAAATCCTTAACAGAAACGCAATAAAGACCAATACAATCTGAAAGAAACAAAAAAGAAAATGTCCAATGTGAAAATCCACGTTTGTAGCGAAAATTTCACCTCGCAACGGAAAAACATGTAAAAGATAAAAACTTTATGCAAAAACATTACCAGTTAGCACTTGAACACATTAGCAAGGTATCGTATTGTTTTTGTACAAAAAAAAGTTTTGGTAATGAAAAAAAACACAAATTCAAGGGGAAAATCCTCTACTTACCGACAAATAGTTCAAAGCCGGCCTAATTCAAACAACTTCGATCAGTGCAGCGATGTCCTCTCAAGTCAGTTTTAATACCAAAACAACGGCCAACCATTACTCAGAGCATCCAAAGTCCCACAAATTCAAACTAGAGTAGCCACTTCAGTAGCTAAATAGGCAGCATTTTTTTTCGACTTGTAAGAATCATCACATTCGCTTCCGTAAAGTTCTGCAAAGCACCGGCACATTTTGAAAGTTGAAGCGTTTTTGCTCGACTCTAGAATATTTTCCTTGATCTGGACACTGAAATCCACTTTTAAGTACACGTTAACCAGATTATCTTTCATTCTTTTCTTTAAATTAACACTTTGAGACGAATAAATGTCGATTTTTCTATCGAAAACAAGGCTATTTTTTCAACAAACTCGTAAGTTGAAAATGTAAGGTGCTTTTTGATTGGCCGATTTTTGCATTTGACGACGTATGGAGAATTTGTTGTATGATCAAGCGTATTAAATTCAATTTTACCTATTTTTTTTTGTTATTAACTGTTGTTATTATTTTATAAAAGCATTAGAAGATGATTTCCGTGTTTTCGCTTTCAGCTCGTGATTCAATACCTTTTCTCGTTTTCTCCCAACAATCCTGCGTGTTTCTAACAGAGTATAGAAACACGGAAATCATCTTCTAATGCTTAAATATAAAAGTCTGTACCCGCCAGTACAGATTTTTAAAAGAACCTGATTCAAATCCTAGACAGCTTGATTTTGTGTTAAACACCATTGATATAAGAACCTGTTCGGGCTGACTTGGAAAAATCAAGGTTCTTATACGGGGGTTTCGACTGTATTCATACCATAACCATAGTAATTGATATTTGCAGCTATATAATTCAAGTGCCCACCAGCCACACAACAGTTACGAAAGCCTGGATCCTAAGTCACATTCCTAATGATACTCAGATTAATCTTCGATATCTCGACGAAACCTGTTTGCTGGGTGTGTTTGGCCCTAAGTCTGAAGCACTACTGCAGTCACTCACACTTACGTCTCTTCGAGAGAGCGATTTCCCATTGGACACTTTTAAGGTATGAACGGATTGAATATAATGGCATAAATCATTTGTATGCATGTATAATATCACTGAAGGAGAGCTCGAACAGAAATCCAAGCTTCCTAAATAGAAATTGAACTAACTTTCAGTCTGAAGCTGTAGAGTCGTTTCTGCTCGTGTGGTAAACCATACCGCGGTTACGATACGGCAGTACTGAATGCGAATGTTTTCTGAGAAACTACGGCTACGATACCTGTATTTTTTTTTTGTAAAAACGGTATATTTATTTTTTATTCTCTTTAATTTTCTCGGGAAATTGACGTATGCGAATCTTTTCTTAGAAACTACGGCTACGATACGTGTGTTTTTGTTGTTGTAAAAACGGTATATTTTATCCTATTTTTTTCCCCAGGAAATTGACGTCGGATACGCGTCCGATGTAAAGGTCTTACGAATAGGTGGCAATAGTGCAGTACAGCAAGCCTGGCAGCTTATCGTTCACAACCAGGTAACAAATTAGATAATTATAATTGGCATTCAACAGTTTTTACACCCAGGTGTAAGCTGGTACTTGATCTTTCATCACATCAACATCACTTACAGCTGGGTTAAAACTGTTCAAAAACCAAACACCGACAGTCTATCTCAAGACTAGACACAATACAATCATAACTTACGCCTTGGTTCCACACAGCTAAACATCATCCACCAACACCATAACTCTTTCTCTGGGCTAAAATCTACTCTCCGACTATTCAAAATTACGATGTGTTGATAAATCAGGCCAATTGTGTATTATCCGTCCTATTCGAAGTGTATTTGTCCAACTATTTGCTTTTTCCTTGTTCAGTTTGCGCTTGGTTTGTATAATCACATGATGGATGCTGGTAAACCGCTGGCCATAAAAAACGTAGGATACTACGCTTTGGATTCTCTTAATGTAATGCGTGGCTATCCTAGACTTGGCGTTGAATTAGGATCATTTGTAAACCCTTATCAAGCAGGCCTTGAAGGACGAATAGATATCAACAAGGTAAGGGTTTATCGTTACCCGTCATGATCTTGCCATGGCATGTCTTCGTTAGTCCAGTTTCGTGTTCTTCATTGCTCAGGCTAACTCTCGATAGTATGTGATATTTTCTTAGGTACGAGATACATCCCGTGGACATGCATAAATCTAAAAACAATTCCAATACCAATGGTTTTGCCTTGACTCTTTTGTCAATTTACCTACAATTGAGGCTTAGCCTGGCAATGAAGAAATTGAAAGCAGTCTATTAGTAGAAGGAATTATGATACACAAAAGCCGCGTTACCAGCAGCGATTCCCTCTCTCGTCTTCACTCTTGTTAATTTTCAATGGCTTACTTTTGGCAGTACGGGAAAAGCTTGAATGGAATTGGATTGTTCTTTGAAATTAATGTTTTCTACTGTCGTTTTCGTTTGTTTGTAACTTATCCTATTTTTTATTTTACTAGTGCACTTAGAACAGATTTGTATTTGCGATAGAGTGCACGCACTAAAAGTGTGCAACATAAATACCACTAAATAGTGCTATTTTATGCTAATTCTATTGTTTTCTTTTGTTTATTTAGTGGTTTTTACTACTAAATAGTGACAATTGTTGTACACATTTAGTGTTTGCACTCCATGCACATAATATTAAATAAGCATTATTATCATTTATAATTAAGCGTTTTATTGTGTTTCTTTGTTTTGTAAATCTCATGCTTTTTTTCTCTCAACTGCTCCAATAGCAAGATGATTTCATTGGCAAAAAGACACTCCTAGAACTACAAAACCAACCAATCAACAAGCGACTGGTTATGTTTCTAATGGAGCACTATAATAACGCTTGTCTCCCATGGGGGGGAGAGCCAGTATTGCGGGATGGGAAAACAGTAGGTTTGACGTCATCAACTACAATCAGCCAATCACTGAATGCAGCAGTATGTATGGGTTACGTCACGAATGAGTCTGGTGATGTCACGAGGGAGTTTATTCAAGATGGTGGCTTTGAGATCAATGTCGCTGGCGAGCTGCGACCAGCTAAAGCTGTTTTACACAAATTTGACGGCAAAACAAAACACAATTTTTAAACAAACACATAATAACAATGCAAAAGCCTCATCTGTTTATAGATGTTGTGTTATATAACATATTTTATTGTCTATATTTGTAAGTATGCCTTCATCTCAATACTCAAATCCATACTCAAAATTTCACGGCATAACAAAAGTCAAAATTATTTTTTTAAAGAAAAAATAGTAATGAAAACGCATCATCTTTTTATAAATATTGTTTTGTGAGATTAATAGATTTTAATTTTTAATAAATATCAATTAAAATTAAGATTAATAGCAAATTGAAACATTAAAAAATCAATAATATGCAAATGAATTATCTGTTTTAAATTATGTTCTATTATTACATTAACCAGTGCCGCGGGGGGGGGGGGGGGGGGGGGGGGGGGGGGGGGGGGGGAGGATGCGTTAAAGACAGACCTATACTAATACATAAGAATTGCTATCTAGTAATAAACCTCATATTTGTAAAACTGGATTACATACTATAAATATGAGAGATAGTACAGCGCATTTTAGGAAAGGCAACGCCCTTTTGACAAACGTTCGGCATCTTTTAGGGGTATATTTTTAAAAAATTCCGACAAGCATCCCCGGTCGTTTATCGCCAGGTCCCCCCCCCCCCCGGGATTTTGATATACTTAATATTTTGTTATATTTCCAACTTGGTATTCCTTGGAAAAATGTAAGAAAGCTTTCCACATGATCGCTACAATTGCTGGAATCGCTTATCCTTGGTAGCTCGGCTCTTGGGGTGGGGATAGAGCCGCTACGCAGGCTAGGATCACCACAAAAGTGATCCAAATCGCTGGAAACGCTCATATTCTGCCCCAGCAATGGAGTTGAGCAATCGTAGCGATCGAGGACAAATGAAAACATAGTTTTTTATATCCTGATAATGTCAAAAAAATAACGAATTTTCAATTCGTCAGCGATCGTATAGTGATCATATGAAAAAAATGCAACCATTGGGCAATCTTCAATGAATAACAACATGATGTCTAGCTATACAGCATCGGTCTCGATTAAAACTATCAGAGCTTTTCCAGCTGTGACATATCATTTTAAAACTCTGAATTTGAATAATTTTTCAGTTGATATAGGTTTTGATAGCCCTAACACAATTAAAAACGTTTATCAGCTTTTTTTTTTGTATCAGTTCCTCTACTTTGGATCGTTTATAACCCTGAGTTTGATTATATATATGTTGTATTTTTTTAGATTTCTTTATCTATAATCGAACTAAAAAGGGTGTCAGCGTTTGTCGTTTTTCAGACATATTTTTGTTTGATACTGTTTTGTAAATGGTCGAGGTTTTTTTACACTCTATGTTCTCTCCTCCGCTTTAATGAGAGAAAGATTGGTCCTAATCATTGGGTAAGCTGACACATCTTTTTTTCTTTGTCATCAGAAAAAGAATGTTAACGTTTTAGCAAAATACATTGGAATGTTAACTGAAAATATCTGTGTAAATAGTTACGTATATAATGACAAATATATCGCCATCAGACAAGCAATTTGTATCACTTATATGTTCAGAAATTATGAAGTATAATCTAATCGGAACTGTTTTGCCAACGCCGAAAAAGCGCACATTTACCACCGTGTCGTCAGCTTCGCTAAGACTTCTCTCGTGTTCTACCGCGTGCTTTAAGGCGGAAAACATGCTTCCAAATTATTACAGACCAGGAAAGAATCGAGAGAGAAAAAAACAGGGGAAAAAACATTGAAGCCCAACAATTTTGATAGCGGCACAGAAGAGGGCGGGAATTACTGACATCCCGGGGCATGTTTCGCGAGAGCGCGATGCAAGACCAACTCCCTCGGTGTGTTTCTGCCTTACAGTAAGCTAGCGCTTGCTCACTCTTTTCTCTCAGTTAATAAAACACAGTTTTTAGCAGTTGCAAATAATTTATTGAAATATTAATAAATGTACAACATTGGTCATAGATCGATGGTCCCAGAAATTCATGTTCGGGCTGTTTTTAAATTCAGGTAAATTTGTATATTCCATTGGTTGGTTGGTGTGTCTCTATTCGTTGGATTTGGTTTCGGCTGTGTATCGTCTTTCAATTGGTTCACCACAGTATGTAGCTAGAGCACTGCATAATCCTTCGAGTTTCATTCGCATCTAAACAAGAAAAGACTAACTATTAGGAAAATGTTATTTTTGCTATTAATCATCTATACAATAAAGGAGATCATTCGGACCTGACAAAAATAAAGAGAAAAGTTCATTGTTATATTTAATTCTAATCTGAGCGAAAGAAATCCTTAAAGGGAACATAGGCCCATTTAATTTTCATCATTTCTGACAAAAATTTGTAAAAATGTTAGCAGAGCAAAAGTTTGATTAGTATTAATTAGTGAGTCACTGGAAAACACCCTTCTCTTTTGGACAAAAATCTTTTTAAATCTGTAAAACCCGATAGAATTATGAAAGGAGAAACTCAACTTTTCTCAACTTACTCGAAAATATATACTGTACTTTTCATTAAATAAATACCGTAAATCAAATAATTATTTTGAAATAATTCAAGCGCTTTCTCTCTTCTTACAATCAGATGTCGAATGTAAAAAGTTCTTTTAAAAGTACGGGCGCTATTTTTTCGGCAAAAATATGTATTCCTCTAAAAGAACATGTGATTCTCAAATTCTGTTTCTCTCTGGTTCTCTGTCCATGATTTCAATAAGTGTTGGAAGTCTTACTGCCCGGAGAATAGTTTTCTCTGATTATATCGGAAGTATAGCCTGTCCATATGATCTTAATTAGTAGAGTAAAAAACTGCTGGCGCCAAAATAGGAATGGCAAGATGCCATGGAAGGGTATACAAATCAAAACATTTTACATGCCGTCATTACTTAGAAATCTCCTAGTATTTTGTGGTTTTGATTTCAAAATTTTCTGCCTACACATTTTCTTTCCTTCTCAGATTCTCCTCGAACTCGGGGCCTCGTTTTATCGTGACACAAAAAGTTAATTTGTCCGTTCTAACAGTGTGGTGTGATCACGCATACTGCGAGAACTTCACGTCAGTTTGCTGTCTCAAAGCAGGTGTGCTGGTAGCCTGTTCCGCCCTAGTTAATATTCAACTCTATAATAAAATAATAGTGTTATAACTACTTGCTTTATTGTATCGTCAACTCATTACATTGTCTAATCTATTTCAAACTGTTTTTTTTTAATTCACGTCGCAAAGTTCTCGAATTATGCCAGCTGTGCAGTTAATTCACTCTTATCTATCAACAACGGCTCAAAAATAGAATTTCAGATCAACTGCTCTTTTTTAATTCAATAAGAAATCCTTTTCTTAAAGTAGCCCTGATGTGGGATCTACTTTGATTCAATTGTCAACCGAAATATGAACAATTTAAATTGTATTTTGGTTAGGGTTGTTGACGAGATAATGAATTCGATTGATTGAGTCAATGAAATCTTGGATAAACAAAAAAACACTTGAAAAGAAACAATTACGTTTCATTGATAGTGTTATTTGTAGTTCGTAAATACACAAGAAAACTGTCATTGTTAGAGAAACGGGGTACTTTATCAGACACAAAATCGCATCTTATTATATATATTTATACAAGTTTGATAAGATGTATGTGCTGAAAGCACTCGGAATAAAAGACTTTAGATAAATAGTCTTATGCCCTTTTAACGCCAAAAGCCCTTTACCGGATTAGCGGATAGCAATCACTTGAAAATATAATCGATAATAAAAACTGATGATGAATATCTTGAAGAGAGAAAGCACAATATCAAACAAATTACTTGAAATGAATTAGATCAATAAAAGACTTTTTATCATTGCCGCGCCTAAAAATGGCAATTTGAGCTTGAAGAGATTTGAGACACTCAAAACAAAATCCATATATATTCCTTTTTTGATGTTAAACATAACAAATATTTCTATTTCAGGTAGAAAATGGGCGTATATGAGAGGGAAGTCGCAAATATTTCAGATAAATTTTCTGTCAGTCGAAAAAAGGATGTCAGTCGAAAAAAGGATGTTCTTGAGAAGAAATGTCAAAGCATATTCTCCTACTATCTTACAAAAAAACTAAATCTTTAGGAAATTTAGCTAAATCGAGGAAGAAAACTGAAATCTGCATGACAGCAACATCGCCCAAAACGAAAACATGACTTTTGAAAATATTTTTAGCCGACTAAAAGACTTGAATTTAGTTTCTAGAATCTACTCTCAGTGTTGCTCGAAAGCTAAAACCAACTGATGAGACAAAAACTTAAACTGAAACCATATCTAGACGCAACTTCTAAAGGGTATATGAACTTACCAATCCTCTTCTTCCAATATTTCCAGCACCGGCCGTAAAGGCTTCACTTTCTGGGACGAAAGAAGCGGCTAGAACAACTACCAGAAGAATTAAAACTTTTGTGTTCATGATGACTGTGTTGGTATAAACTCTTCTACTACTAATGTAGACCAGTTACTGCTAAAGGATATTCTGTACTGACTGAGCTCTAAAACGCACCTTATATACCCAATCGACTATCCACTAACGAACTGACGAATTGGACTACCCCCTATTGTAGATAGAATGATCCAATTTGAAGTAGAATAATTGAATTTGAAAGTATCCGCCTGCCTTATCTGTTGATTACAAAGTGCGCAATGGAGATGTCGTAGTTCCTGTTCCGTTTACTGCCCCCTATAGTCAATTACCTATGAATAGTGTAATTTACTAACTAGCGTACTGCCCCTAACACCACACCATTCATTAGCAGATTATTGTCACACATAGTTAGGCATTTACAATAGTAATATCATTAAGACTACACTCGGTCGTACGCCAAAGCGGAATTGACGAAAGTAGAAAGTAGTTTTTAGGTAATGTAGTTTTATCTTGAATGCCATCTATTTAAATCAGTGTGAGGAAATTGACCGTGTCAACACGGCTTGTCCAAGGCGCCGTATTAATAATCTTGATCAAGAATTTATTAGCGTAAAATAGGTACGCAAATATTAAGCCAGCTTAGGAGTGAGCAATGAAAGGATTGTGAAATTGTTGTGCTAATAAAGTTAGTAAACTTAAAAGTCACGACATTTGCACATCAAAGGTTGTAATCCATGGTTGATAAGATTAAACTGATAACTGATTAGAACTAAGTAGAATGTGCACTAGAAAATTAACAAAACAGCAAAACTAAAACGGACAGAAAGGGAAATGGACAAAAAGATGAAACAAGTATCACCAAAAGGAAGAAAATATATCAAGAAAGATGAATAGAGGGACATTATTAAAGGAATCAAAAATACTGTAATAATTACAAAAAGCTTGGAAGAAAGTGAAAAACAAAAACGTGTGAAAATGCAAGAAAGGTAAAAACAAACAAAAACATGGAAAGCTCTGGAAACAGAAACAAACTTGACTGGCCACCACGATTATCTTAGACGTACTCTTAAAACATGTCTGTATTTAGTACATCAAATCTATAAACAGTAAAAGTGAAAAGAAGGGTGAAAAAAACAAACACAAAGATTTCGAACGTTCTCGTGTGTTGTCCATCGTCTATTCCTCAATTCCTCCTACAGAGCTTAAACCTTGGGAACGACAAAAGTCTTTTCAGGTAAAATAATAAAATCAACGAATGTTCAAAACGTGTACAGTGCCGACGAAAGACTCAGGGCACATACAAATCAATTAAGTTTATGGCAACTCGACTTCGTCGTCGCCTCTTCTTTTCATACTTCTAAGATCCTTATTATTAACATTGAAAGATTCATTTAGAATTACCGGTTTAATCATATAACGAACTAAGGAATTAGATGAATGAATGGCGAAATCCTCAGTATTAGACCGAAATACTCTATTTGTTAAACCCAGAATCAAAATCTCATATAAAGTATAAGAACAAAAATTGTAAAAAATATCTGAGAAAAAAGTCAAGAGAAAAATAAGGAACATAAGAACAAAAGCTTGAGTTTCAAAGTAAAGTAAGAAAAAAAGTAATGTGTAAATGTTTTGATTAAGTTCCATGTTACACAGGAAATCATTTTCGCAACTCCTCGTATTGCCAATGGCCGACTTTTTTGCCGAATCTTACACACATATTCATTACTGACTATATTTAATATTAACATCACACAGCTTTGATCAAATCGGTTGAGTTTCCTGGGTGAGTAATTCCAGGCTCGAGAGAGAGGAATGCTTCAAATAAACTCAGTTCATTTGAGCTCAGTTCGGTTTTGAGCTGTACATCAAATCAGGGTCAATGACTGCGTTTAGCTCTACCACAGTTAACACCCAGAACATCAGTAATCAAAATCTGAATGGGTTTTTAATTTTACCGATGATCGTTTTACCTAATTATGATGATGATCAAATTTGTTTTGTTTGATGTTTATCGTTTACTATAAATAAACCGTGTGAAATGGATATCGTTCTAGAACTTATAGACCATTATATATCGAGTATACACAGAATTATTGGTCTGAAAAATAAGTTGCTGCTAAGAGCGAAAATATGACAAATTATGGTATGGCCATAATTGCAATTTGTAAGTCAATTCAATTGATACGTTATTTCATCTTTCATTTATTATCTTTTAAATAATCGACGCGCAGCAGCTTATAATTATAAAAATGCTAACTTCTTTCGCGCAAGATATTTTTTTTGTTTTTCCTTTGAGTCTGTTGGCCAAACTAGAACATTCAAAATACTATCTTTATTTTGATGTAATTTATAATCATACAACAAATGACACCCAGCAAGACATCCAATTGTTGATATTAAAGTATATAGCTATTTATAGTCTTTAATTTCGAGATACAATAATTTCAATTTAATAGCCAGGAAAGACAATCAAAATTGTTTGTTTCATTCATTATAAGTGATTATCTAATATACTATTTGATCATTTACTGCATGGCCAGCGATATACACCGTTTTTCAATTATTTATTTAAGAGAGAAGATATGTGTGATATAGAAGTGTTTTTTTGCAAGCCTAAGGGAATGGATATTCGATCAATTGGGTGTGTTCAAATAAACCCCCTCAACACTTATGGAGCTATCATTGACCAGATAATATCAGTTTTTGTTTGATCTGATCCTTGGCCAATTGAAATACCAAAGTGTCTTTTGTTATTTCAACATCTTAAAATATATCTATAGTACAATGGCGAGTTTTAGATCTCAACGAGGCTTAGTGGCGGAACATTTTCAGTCGATTTTTACTGAAAAACTCCCGCCTGAAATTTTAGATAACAGTAAGGAGTATAGTTTCATAATACAGCATTTATGAACTTATTTTAAAAAGTGTACTGTTCATATAGTTTCACCAGTACAAGAACTTACTGTGACTTGAGAAAATGAAGAGTTTACTTTTTTTAGTTAACGGCAAAAAAATATATGTCAGCATAACAGCATAGCGAAGTTATCAAGCTATATATATTGTTCATAAAACGTATTTTAACAAACCCTATATACGATGTTCATGTGATTTTATTTAATTATCAACATAAAAAGCAAGTTTCATTTGAACGATGGTTTCATTTTTTGCAATGATATATGACGATTGCTCATTCAATACTCCCTTGTGACAGGAATTTTCCAAAGACCTTTTAAGTTTCATGTGTCTGATATTTAACTCAAATAATGAAATTCCCATACAGCTGTTTCAAAAGGGCTGTTTGACAGCCAAGACAAAGTAATGATCGTTTTGATACATTAAAAAGGGATCGATGTAGTCAATTACTTGATTTGCAGCGTTTATTTTGTGTGTGTTTCTGCGATTTAAGCATTTTGTGAATATAAGTCTGATATACTTCTTCTTTATAATTTTTTTCTGAATTTGCATACTGATCATGAAGTGCACAATTTGTTTTTTCTTTCCTTCTTTGTGCTTTTACATATATGCAAAATATATTCCAATGTTGCCGTGTTACCTTCGTTTATTGTACTACTGAACACTAATCGGGGTATAGTCAGCGAATAAGTCGCTATCGTAATTTTATTTTGACTCCTTTTTCCCTCAATGTGCTTTTACAAATATGTATAAGGAGTGTGACCCTTTTTACTGCCTACTACCAAGCACTAATGGTGGTATAGTCACTACTTCGTCTCTATCACAATTAGGAAGCGCGTTTTCACAGACCAATACACTCCAATTAGAAGGCTTTGGACGGAAAGCCTCTCTCACGCTTCCGATGAAATCAATTGAACGAGATCAACTATTGAATTAGTATATTGGTTCATCAAAGTATAAGCCTGACGAATAGGAAGTCATTATAGGCATTTTGTCACCACTAATTTGGTCTTTATGTTTGTTTTGATGTAAGACCGTCAATATAGATCTGTACAGTAGCAGTAGTTATCGCTTTTTGTAATAAGTTTTGAGCTGTTGTCTTTGTTATTTTGTAATGTTGTTTTATTTAGTTGCTGACCAATCTTGCTATTTTGAAGTCGTAGTTGACAATATAATAGTTTCTGGCGTTGCTATTTTGACTGTTGTGCAGACGTATTTAGTTTCTCTTGTTGTCATTTTGTATACTGTCCTTGTCATTTTGAAGTCGTAGTTTACTTTTTTTGTGATCATGTTGATCTACCGTACGTGTTTGTTGTTGTCATGAAATCATTTAATGAGTGACTTTATAATTAAAGGCAGCATGGTGCCGACATTTTGTTTTATTTTATTTACAAATAACCCTATGAACACGCACTTTATTTACAAACATGGTGAGAAGAAATCTCAGCTAGATAACCTCCGCCAGGACGTACTTGCAGACAATGCTCTTCTACCACACAAGATGTATCGAAAAATGTTTGTTTAGGTGTTGGCTGATGCTGATGTTTGTTGTTTTTATTTGTTTCGTTACTGTTATTGTAATCGGTGGACAGTTTGCTTGTTTGCTTGTTTGTTTGTTTGTTGTTTCAAGTCTATCAAGAATTGTTTATGTTTTGTTTTGTGTCGAGTCTCAGATGACGCAGTTGCATAACGAAGATTCTGAACTGATAAATTGAAAATAAAAAAACAAACAAAAAACGCAAAAAGTTAAAACAAATAAACTACTACCAAAAGTGCAACAGAAAGCAGACACACATAAACTCATACAGTCCCAGAACAAATTGTTGTTGTTCACAAATTGTTGTTGTTCACATTCTAATGTAGGCGTTAACAAACAGCGACGGATGACTCTTTATAGTTCCAGTATATATTTCATGATGAAACTAACAAAAAAGACCGTTTTTTAATGTACGCATATAGCCTACGAAAACCTTTACGCATCAAAAAGTACAAAATATTAATTATATCGTAGTGTTTGTGTTCATGTATATCTCATACTGCAAGTATCTAGATATTCCAAACTTAGAATTCAAATGATCGCTTGTCGCAAAATCTATGTTGATATTAGTCAAGTTGTTTAGTTAAATTAAATTGTGTAAAATGACCCTTGAACTAAAAGCGTAATATACTGCAAGGTATTGTACTGTGTGGTTCGGTGTATGTTAAATGAACATAGTATTCAAAGGGCGTATTTAAAAGTTGGACGTTTTTATTGAAAAAAAAAAAAAAAAAACGCTAAATACCATAAAGAAATACATGTGATCATGTCATCAGATGAAATTGGAATGACACTGAGGAGTGTGGATGTGAAATGATATTAAGCCCCTCCCAGGAGGATCCATGTTCCCATATTTCCTTGTTTTTTTTTCGCGTTCCCCATTAATCAAATCACTTCATTATTAATTATGTTGCCTAAAATTCCTAAAACTGTGTAAAAGTCCTCTTGTTCTCTAAACGTAATTCGAAAATATGCCATGTTCCCTAAATACTAACCATGCTCCCTTGTTTCTAAATATAAACAACCATTTTCTCTTGTTCCGTCAATATAAATAACCATGCTCTCTTGTTCCCTAAACATAAATAACCATGCTCTCTTGTTCCCTAATTTCCTTGGAAGGGTCTCGATATTGTTGTATTCGAGGTATTCATAGGTTTGGGTAGCATTTATCGACTGCTTGCTGGTGTATTCAGCCTATGCACTGGGTGGATGTAAAGAAGGGTTGTGAGGAGTTTGCGTGCATAGCCCGGCTATCTTCCTCGATTCAAGGAGTGACACAGTTGATTAGTGCGCGGCCTTTTGTCCAAAACATCACGAGTTCCATTCATTGAAAACACAGGAGCGGATTCAGGAGGGGGAGCACTATCTTCAGGAGGGGGAGCACTATCTTCAGGAGGGGGAGCACTATCTTCAGGAGGGGGAGCACTATCTTCAGGAGGGAGAGCACTATCTTCAGGAGGGAGAGCACTATCTTCAGGAGGGAGAGCACTATCTTCAGGAGGGAGAGCACTATCTTCAGGAGGGAGAGCACTATCTTCAGGAGGGAGAGCACTATCTTCAGGAAGGGGTGCACTACTCAGCGCACATGAAATACTGTGGTCATTTTGCAAAAATATTGAAATCTTTTCAGAGTGGGTGCGCACGCCCTGCGCCTCCGGTCAATTTATTTACTGTTACGAGTTGGCGACATGAAATAAAGAGTCTTTCGTCGTACAAAAAGAGCCGGGCTTTGCATACTAGTAAAGGGTTAACCCTTCTATTCAGTATTCTTTACTTATAGCTTTATATACAAATAGTCTTATTCAGTAATAAATTCTATCGTCGACGAGAACTGAAAACTGCCAATGTAGGTCTTATGGTGGTTGAGCAGTATACACGATAAATACAATATAGCATAACGACGAGGTCACCAATCTTATACCACCAGAGTCATCGTTTCTTTTGGTCAGTGGCAAACGTACGTTGGCGTTGTTCGTCAGAAGTAAGTGCACCGCAGGAAACTGTCCATTCGACCATTCGTCCGTCCGTTTGTTCTTTTATTCATTCAATCATTCATTCGTCCGTCCGTTTGCTCTTTTATTCATTCATTCATTCATTCATCCGTCCGTTTGTTCTTTTATTCATTCATTCATTCATTCATTCGTCCATTCGTCTGTCCGTTTGTTGTTTCATTCATTCATTCATTCATTCGGTCCACTCGTCTGTCCGTTTGTTCTTTCATTCATTCATTCATTTTCCCGTCTATCCGTTTGTTATTTTATTCATTCATTCGTCCATTCGTCTCTCCGTTATTTCGTTTATTCATTCATTTAATTCTTTCATGCGTCCGTTTGTTCTTCCGTGAGTCTGTTCGTCCGTCGGTCTGTTTACTTTTTTTCTTTTTATTCAATCATTCTTATTACGTCCCTCGGATACTTTTAACTCACTGTGGATTTGTGGTGATATCGAAAGTTTCCTTACCAACAGTTTATCTGGTTTATGATATCGTCTTTGTTTTGGCATCAAGTTTGTAAAGCTCTTTCAGATGAGCAAGCCGTCTCAGCCAATCATGTTACATGAACATTCACCAAAGGAAGCCCGTCATAACCGACATCAACATCACTCAGTCGTCCATGCAAGCAGTGTTGTCGGACCGACTTATCCCAATAAAACCATGAAACGTTTACAGAAATACGAGGCTCCACCATGGGCTACACATCTTAAAAATCTTCCTAAAAATACAGTAAAGGTACGTTACTACTGATGTTAGTAAACTAATACTAGATAAGAACCCATGAATTATAACATGAATTATATACGGTGAAATCTATGCACTTTAAGTGTGTCGGTAATCCAGCTTGATGTTTATAATAATATTGAAATCGATGTCTAGCTACACTATTTTTTGATTATTTATAGAGGTTGAATATCAATCACATATAAACTTGTTTGACGTTTGTTCATATTATTATTAAAGACATCAATACTTCACTCGCTCAAATGTTTTCATTAACTCGGATTTAAATTTGTCAAGCTTATCGTATGTTATTACTGCAATTTTATTCGTTCAGATTGCTTAGAAGTGTAGAAAAATAAAAATATATGATATTTCTGATGGCAAACTTTGCTTGCAAAATTATAAATAAAGATTTTCGGTCAGTGTTCTACTGTCAAAATGTCTACGGTGAAGTGAGATTCGGTCACGTAAATAAACTCTGTCGGAAAGGAACTATTTTTCTCCCCATGTCTCTTCAAGATGTTACATTTTTATCTTTTTATTTTTAAAATGTCTGCCAAGTTTAAATTTAGTATTTGTACTGAAAATCGACTGACTGGACAGTGTCGTCTAGTATAAACGAACTCGAGTCATGGTCCTGGGTTTCCTGTGGTTGGAGAAGGATGAATGAACAAACCATAATCATTCTTTTGGCTGTTGGCTAAAAATGCTTGATGAATTATAAAAATAAATTGAACAATCCTTACCCAGATATTATAACCAAAGTTTATGTCGACAAATTTCACAATTATGAATGAGCACAAATAAAAACTTGTGTAGCGTCAAGACCGGTTCAAAACCGAATGAACACAACAATGTTTCATAACCATGCGTTCTAGTTAACCATTATGATTAAAAGGTCGAAAAGTAAAACTGGCTTGAACAATTATTCATTCAGATATTCGTTTATTCATTCGTTCGTATGTTCGTTTCTTCGTTCGTTCGTTTGTTTGTTCTTTTGTCCGTTCGTTCGTACGTTCGTTCGTTCGTTCGTTTATTCGGTCGTTCCAGTCCGTTCTCAAAATCGATAGAAACCAACCAACCAACCAACCAACCAACCAACCAACCAACCAACCAACCAACCGCTGAAAAAAAACAACTCACGCAATTAACAAATCGACGAACAATGTACAATTTGGGTCATCGTAAAGATGTATAGAATATATTATTCAGTATTCTACACATTTTTACGGCCATCAAAATTATATGTTTATATTCAACTGTTTTACGTAGTCAATGAACCGACACCTTTTTATTATTTGCAATTAGCTTGCCCAGCATAACACAGACATTGAGGATTGGCCTCTATCAGATGTAGCTAATGGGTTTGAGATCAGTATCAAAAGAGATGACAATACTGGCAGTAATCTATCAGGGAATAAGGTAGCGTGATGATGATGATGGCTGTGATGATGGCGATGATGATAATGATGAAAGCAGAAATCATGACGTTGATTGGTTGTGATATTACTGGGAGTAGAGGAATGAGGGACCAATCGTTTTTTACGTCGCGGGGGGGCGGGGGGGCGGTGTTTTTTTAACATTTTCTTGTTCGAGAAGTGTACCACCCCCCCCCCCCCACCCCCCAAAAAATACTTTTCAAAAACATGCCCCCTCTAAGCATAGTGATATGTACTGAAATCATTTTTGGTTGAAATCAAAACGTACTCCCTGAATTCGTCGATGTTTACAAAATACACCCTCCTCTTTTGAGAGTTTTTGAAAAATGTACTCCCCTTCTAAAAATACCGGCCCTCCCCCCTACGACGTAATAAATGATCGGTCCCTAAAGTGAAAACTCGGTGATGACTTTCATGCTGATAAATGTGATTGTGTTGATGGTGTTGGCTGTGATGGTATATTATATTTAAGGCGATCAACACATAGAGAAAAATATTGCTCTGGGATCCTCGCGGTTGCCCTATATTTCATGCATATTTCGGCGTAGTTACCAGGGTGGTTGGTCTTGTGGTGTAGTGGTTAATGAATCAACTTTGAACTTTAATGAACTTTATGTTATAGTCTGTAGGTTATTTAGGATTTCTACTAATTGGGGAGACTTCCTCTCACGCTCACTACCCCTACATTCACTATTTTGCACACATTTGATTTTTACTTTGAGGGAGGAAAACCCAAGAACCTGGAGAAAAACCCTCATGACATAGGAGAGAGAAGCAACTCTTATAACTAACTCTATTCACATATAATCCAGCTTAACACATCGCTAGTATACCGAAGACTTCATGATTGTGGTGATGATTATGGTGATGATGAGTATGACAATGGCCATGGTGATTATGATGATGGCGATGACAATGATTGCGGGGGATCCAGGGAGGAGGACCGTCGTGACTTACCCCCCTCCCCCCCACCAAAAAAAATGTACTGACTTTTTTACTTCTTTTATAATTTAAAAGCAACTTTCTTCATTTTATTTACTGAAATAAAATAATTAGTATATCAACCAAATACATTTTGAGTGTTTTATAAATGAACTGCAATGAATGACGTACTAGAACACGCTAATGAGAATCCAAAAAGGAATATAACGAAATTGTTGGAAAATTCTCATTGGACCCACTCATTGAAAAAATCCTGGATCCGCCACTGTGTGCTGAAGAGGATGAGGAGGGTTATTGTTATTGTTGTTGTTGTTATTGTTGTTGTTATTGTTATTGTTATTGTTGTTATTGTTGTTGTTATTGTTGTTGTTGTTGTTGTTATTGTTGTTTTTGTTGTTGTTGTTGTTGTTATTGTTGTTGTTGTTATTGTTGTTGTTGTTATTGTTGTTATTGTTGTTGTTATTGTTGTTGTTGTTATTGTTATTGTTGTTATTGTTATTGTTATCTAACTTCAATGTGAACTAGGTACGCAAGTTGGAGTTTATTCTTGCTGAAGCAATAGAGCAGAACTGCGATACAGTGTTTACCCTTGGTAGTATCTACTCAAACCATTGTCGATCCACAGCAATTGCAGCAAGGCAGCTTGGATTACAATGTTATCTCTTTATGAGGGAAAGAGAAAAGGTACAGAGTGCTTCTCATAAACAGGAAAAAAATCAGCTCATCCCAAATTTGTCATTGTGCTGATTTTTTCCTGTGGTGATGCTGATGCCGATGATAGGCGGTTGTAATGATGATCATAACAATGATGATGCAAGAACAAGGATGTATTACTGTTTCATTTATCATTGTTTAGACTACCGATATCGGTTGCCAAGGTAACTTGTTATTTAACCGGATCACTGGCAGTTATATTATACTAACGGAGTACCAGCCATATGATATTGCTATATATCCAAAGATGGACAAACTAAAAGAAAAACTTCAGTAAGTAGCCGACATGTATTTTATATAATGAAACACCGCTTGACAAGACCACCCCATTGATACGACCAACTGTGATGCGACCACCCCGCTTACACAACCTCGCCGACCATTTTTTAAGGTCCTGTTTTGACACACATTCATACATTTTCAATCAAAGTTACACGCTTCATACAACCACCCCGTTTTTACAGCCACTTTGAGATGTCCCTGGTCACATTAGCGGCGTTCTTCTTTATTAATTGTTGTTTAATATATCCCTGCTAGTTTGATAATTTTTCATTCCGAAATCACTGACCAAAGAAATGTATTGTTTGGTCCCGGGTGCTGGCTTTCCTTTTATTGAAGTTTGATTGTACGTACTCGTATTACGTTCCACACAAACGCACTATTCATTGTCTGTTCATGCTGATTAATATACATGAATATTTTAATTACTCGTGCCCAGGCCCTTAGGCCGAGGGCACGAGTATAGTTCTGCTGCGAGTTTCTTGTTTTTTTTTTTTTTTTCTTTTTTTTCGCTGTTAGAAGTTTAGACAAGTTCAGACAAGTTCCATCAGGTCTGATTAATTTAACTAACAAAGAAAGAAATTTCTATGGACGGACCACGGGCTCGAACCTGCGACCTTTGGATTGGCAGGCTGCGCCTTACCCGACTTGCCATCGCGCCAAACATGATGTTCGTGAGATCCATTAAGCAATATATAAGTAGTACGAGTTCAAGTCTCCGAACGGCCAATCTCTTTTTTGGTTCTTTTTTTTAATAGCGGAGCTCCGCGCGGGCCGAAGGCCCGCGCAAGCGGAGCACCATAATTAAGAAAATATGGTAAACCATAGAGCTCAGTTCAGATCGACCACAGGAAGCCCGGAATTCCAAATTCCGTACAACGGCGTCCGTCCGTGTACTGCCGCGCAAAGTCGCTGACCCGTTTCAGTGGGCGCAAAACAATTTTTTTGCAGTTTACTGAAATTTTTCTACAAAATGTATTTCTGCATTGGACAAAGAGCATGAAAATTGTAATGCTAAGCTGACGGCTTAAAGAGGTTTGACTGCGAAAGGGATACAAAGGCCGCGGCGTGAAAAAGAAAAATATCTACGATTCAATGATGAAAAGCTTCAAAATATTCAGTTCACTGACAAAATGGATAAAATTCGCTCGTGGCGCTGTTTTTAACTATTCAAATGTGAAACCATGCAGAGCTGTTAAAATTTTATTTGATACTTCATTCAATAGTTATTCAAAGCTGATGATTTTACAAGTTGTATTTTCTGGAAGGGTTTATTTGACGGCAAGTTTGTCAGATGGTAGTAAAAAAGGCCGTATTCTTCGTGTATTCTTCGTGGCGTTTTTCAATCATTACTGATGGACTAATCTACTTTTAAAAGTAAAATCAACGGCGACAAAACGTTCATGAAAACAAAACAAATATGCGCTGCATTTGCAGCAATTCAAAACAGATAAAAAGCAAGACCTCGCGAAGACGACTCACGAAGATAACTTCACTCTGTTCATTCATCATTTTTTACAAGCAATTCATAACACGGAGAGCTTTAGGATCAATACAGATTTATCAACTATTCACAACAAAAAGATTTTCATACCAGATGTTTGTCAACAAAGTAGGACTGCCAGTTCAGGGAAGGAATGAAAATGCAAATTTTAGCACAATGTGTGATCGACCAACACAAGCTTGCCATCGCCGTTCAGTTGAACTGTGTGAACCTTTTAGAGGCGTAGAAAATGTTTTTTTGCCACTTTTAAAATTCTAAAAACATGAACAAGCTTATTGCAATCAGAACTGAGGACGAAAAGTTCAGTGGAAAAGTGACAGTACAGGACAAGAAACGTGGCGCCGGTATGTTTACCTTTTTTGTCGATCTTTAATGAATTTCTTTTTTATACCATTCACATGAAAGCAGTTTGCAATAATTATATTTACTTGTTTTTGTAAGATATTTTTCAATCGTTGAGATCTTTATGTGTGTATTTTTAATTTAATTCTTGTAATTTTTTGATTTGTTATTGAATTGCAAAAACGCTTGTATGAATTTGTCATTGTACTCATCTGCAAGTTAAAATTTCAAAAGTTCATACTAGCTATTTTTTAACATTTGATAATTAAAATTGCACAACCGTTTTAGATAGCTAAATAACCAATAAGTAATTCAAGTGAAATTTTTTTCGATTTTTAAAGCGAGAGTAAAGCGAGAAGCGCGCGAGGATTTGTTTACAACTCAAAGAAGCCATATTAGTGCTTTTCTAACTTCTGATTGGACAATCAATTTTGATTGACAAGTGCTATTTTTACCATGCATAACAACATAACCTTTCCATAACCTTATGGAAAAGGAAGCCAAAAATACGGTCAGATATTTTTCGCATGTTTGTGCATATTTCTTGGGTATAATAAAATGATGTCGCATGCATAAATATTTCAATTGATTATATGATTATTTGATCATGAGAAACCAACATAGCAAAAAATAAAATAAAAAAAAGGGAGAGAGAAAATTATCCCTCACTTTTTTTTGCTGTTATTTTCTTTTTATGATTATTTGAATTGATACATTAATTAATTAATTTATTTGTTTGTTTACTTTTTTATCTATAGTCATTTTTGATTGATTGATTATCAACAATTTGATAATTGGTAGTGAATGAACAAATGAATGAATGAATGAATGATTGAATGAATAATTCATTTCATTAAATTGGAGCTCCGCTATTAGGTTTACCTAATTTTTATATTATTCTTTTTTCTTATTCTTAAGTCTTTCTTTTGCAATTTTATATTCAGTTATTTTTTAATAAACAATTTTTTTAAATAATTAAAACGAATGCTTCCATGTCGCATCAAAACAGCTAAAAAAATAATTAAAACGAATGCTTCCATGTCGCATCAAAACAGCTAAATAAAACTTAATTTAAGGAAAAGCAATTCGTGGGATTGTTAAGAAGAATTATTAGAAGTGAACAAGATCAAAAAGTAGCAAGAAATTCATTGCGAAAGTGAGAATTTTCGAGCTTGTAGACGTATACATATCGAAGTTCGCTCACTCGAGTTGAAGAACGATTGTTTAACGATGTGTATTAACAAAAGCGAAAAAAGACAAATATTTCAAAAGGATCTTTTGGTATCTTACCCAAAGGAGACTATTTGGTCACTTTTCAAGTCTAAAAGGATCTCTTTTTTGGCTGAACTTTGCGAAATTGAGAGAAACATAACAAAGGGCAAACAACGAATAATGTTCACTCGCTATGGTCCACGCTTCAACTGATTGGAAAATCTGCCGAATTTTGAAAGAAAAAGCGAAAATTTGCAGTATTTTTTCGTGAAAAATTGAAGTAAAGTGCAATTTATTGAAATCTTGTTTATTGAGCTTTTATGCTGATGTAGTTTTTGTGTAATTCTTGTTGATTTTGGAGTATTTTTTGCCGTTAAAGAAGAGGTGGTATGGATGATAGTTTCCTGCCTTCTAGTTGCTGCGAGCGAAGCGAGTAGATTGCTTGGGCTGCCTGTGGTATTATAAGAGCTTAAAGGCAAGTTCGAGATGTCGCAAAGAAACCGTATTGCATATTTTGTGTCGTTTTGTTTCTTGTTTTGTTTTGTTTTCGGTTTTTAAGAACCTCCGTTCTTGGGCACGAGTAAACCCTGAATTCAGGGTCTAGTTTGTTATTGAAAGTTGATCCGCACTAATGAAGTTACTTGTGGTGCTGATGAAACTACAGTATGTTCATTTTCTGGTAATGAATAGCAAACACAGGAAAAGCATTTGAAGTCCAAGTATGCAACGATGGGGAATGTTTCCGTTTAATGGGGAAAAAAATAAGTAAATTTAAACCCAATGTTGGGTTTGATAACACTTTCCGAACCATAATCCAAAATAAACCCATTGTGGGAATCATAATTTTTCCTGTGAAAAGGTATATGTAGGTGAGAGAAATGTCATTTTTTTCCTGGTTTTCTGTAGGTCAGAGCAAGGACGTAAAGTTTACTCGATTACAGCTGGTGGCTCATCGCATGTTGGTATGTTCGCTTATTTACAGTGTTTCCAGGAGCTTGTGGATCAGGTACATTAGACTGCCTGTCCTTGGTGGTAGTTTATGTCAGTCTTGCATTTCCATATATAGAGCTGTTTATAGCAAAAAAAAATCGCGAAACAAGGCGTTAGAACTAAAATATAACAAATTAATAAATAAAAATAAATAAATAAATAAATTGGTACATGAGTACTCATCGCCCTAACTTGCAGCTCGAAAACGTCCCTTTTTGTAGTGTTGTCTCCTTATGGTTTCCCATCTCAAAGGCTTGCGAACAATTTTGTGCAAGTTGATGCACAAAATGCACTCGCTTGTACACACTTGCTCTATCGTTGGACCACTGTGTTGTTTTCGTAGGGTGCACTAGAGAGATTTACAGATATCGTAGTCACCATAGGCAGTGGTGGGACAGCTTCTGGTCTCGCGATTGGAAACTACTTGACAGGATCAAAACTTAAGTATGTAAATATCTTTTGTAGATAAAAAAAAATCGTCTTTTCCATGACTTTGTGCGAAGTTTTGTCGATAAACGAAATGTCAAAGTTGGCGTAAAATGACCGTACTGATTTGCAGAACTTTTCAAAGAAAGTTTCTTAGAGCATCACTAAATATTACCCTACGAATGGACTTCCTATTAAATAAAGAAAACCATTTTCATTCTTAGTAATTTCGATACTTCAACCCTGTTTTTGATATTAAATTAACCGAGCTTTCGGCCGACTCGGCCATCATCGGGGTTACAAACAACGTTTCCAAGACTTATTAGACATTATTCATTCTTTTTCAGGGTCCACGCTGTGAACATCAGGAATACCGCTGAGTTCCTCTACAAACATATACAAGATGATCTTGAGTATATAGGAGTTCCCGACGTTAAAGCTGAAGATCTGCTGGATATTATGGAAGGACATAAAGGAACGAATTATGGCTTGTCTACAGATGAAGAACTGGGTATATTGCAAGATAATTATGAACTGATGATGGTTGTGATGATGCTGTTGACTATGTTGTAATGATGATGCTGTTGACTATACAACAACAACAACAACAACGTTTATTTGTACCTATGAATACTACATATTACATAATTTACATATTTTTATATTATATATTGAGTAAGGTACTGGCCCTAACTAATAACTTACAATAGTTAAAAGAACGTTAGAGCCTGTTGCAGGTTAAAAGAGTTTTAGTATGGATGCCGGTACAAATTAACATTTTACAATACGGTAATATAAATACACAAATCTACAATACAAAACTAAAAAAAAGGCATGAAAAAGGAAAAGTTTTAGAAAAAATAATATTAATAATAATAATAATAATAGTAAATTTAATAATTATTAATGAAGTTGTTCTTAATGTTAACCTTAAAACCTGAGAGATTATAATTTTTTATTTTCTCCTCAAGCGAGTTCCATATTTTTGTACCTTGGTATCGTATATTAAATATTCCAAAATTCGTTCTTGCTTTTGGTTGACTATGTTGTAGTGATGATGCTGTTGACTATGTTGCAGTGATGATGCTGTTGACTATGTTGTAATGATGATGCTGTTGACTATGTTGTGGTGATGATGCTGTTGACTATGTTGTAATGATGATGCTGTTGACTATGTTGTAATGATGATGCTGTTGACTATGTTGTAATGATGATGCTGTTGACTATGTTGTAATGATGATGCTGTTGACTATGTTGTAATGATGATGCTTTTGACTATGTTGTGGTGATGATGCTGTTGACTATGTTGTAATGATGATGCTGTTGACTATGTTGTAGTGATGATGCTTTTGACTATGTTGTAATGATGATGCTGTTGACTATGTTGTAATGATGATGCTGTTGACTATGTTGTAATGATGATGCTGTTGACTATGTTGTGGTGATGATGCTGTTGACTATGTTGTAGTGATGATGCTGTTGACTATGTTGTGGTGATGATGCTGTTGACTATGTTGTAATGATGATGCTGTTGACTATGTTGTAGTGATGATGCTGTTGACTATGTTGTAATGATGATGCTGTTGACTATGTTGTAGTGATGATGCTGTTGACTATGTTGTAGTGATGATGCTGTTGACTATGTTGTGGTGATGATGCTGTTGACTATGTTGTAATGATGATGCTGTTGACTATGTTGTAGTGATGATGCTGTTGACTATGTTGTGGTGATGATGCTGTTGACTATGTTGTAATGATGATGCTGTTGACTATGTTGTGGTGATGATGCTGTTGACTATGTTGTAGTGATGATGCTGTTGACTATGTTGTAGTGATGATGCTTTTGACTATGTTGTAATGATGATGCTGTTGACTATGTTGTAGTGATGATGCTGTTGACTATGTTGTGGTGATGATGCTGTTGACTATGTTGTAATGATGATGCTGTTGACTATGTTGTGGTGATGATGCTGTTGACTATGTTGTAGTGATGATGCTTTTGACTATGTTGTAATGATGATGCTGTTGACTATGTTGTGGTGATGATGCTGTTGACTATGTTGTAATGATGATGCTGTTGACTATGTTGTAGTGATGATGCTGTTGACTATGTTGTAATGATGATGCTGTTGACTATGTTGTAATGATGATGCTGTTGACTATGTTGTAATGATGATGCTGTTGACTATGTTGTGGTGATGATGCTGTTGACTATGTTGTAATGATGATGCTGTTGACTATGTTGTAATGATGATGCTGTTGACTATGTTGTGGTGATGATGCTGTTGACTATGTTGTAATGATGATGCTGTTGACTATGTTGTAGTGATGATGCTGTTGACTATGTTGTAATGATGATGCTGTTGACTATGTTGTAATGATGATGCTATTGACTATGTTGTAATGATGATGCTGTTGACTATGTTGTGGTGATGATGCTGTTGACTATGTTGTAATGATGATGCTGTTGACTATGTTGTGGTGATGATGCTTTTGACTATGTTGTGGTGATGATGCTGTTGACTATGTTGTGGTGATGATGCTGTTGACTATGTTGTGGTGATGATGCTGTTGACTATGTTGTAATGATGATGCTGTTGACTATGTTGTAATGATGATGCTGTTGACTATGTTGTAATGATGATGCTGTTGACTATGTTGTAATGATGATGCTGTTGACTATGTTGTAATGATGATGCTGTTGACTATGTTGTAGTGATGATGCTGTTGACTATGTTGTAATGATGATGCTGTTGACTATGTTGTAATGATGATGCTGTTGACTATGTTGTAATGATGATGCTGTTGACTATGTTGTGGTGATGATGCTGTTGACTATGTTGTAATGATGATGCTGTTGACTATGTTGTAGTGATGATGCTGTTGACTATGTTGTAATGATGATGCTGTTGACTATGTTGTAATGATGATGCTGTTGACTATGTTGTAATGATGATGCTGTTGACTATGTTGTAATGATGATGCTGTTGACTATGTTGTGGTGATGATGCTGTTGACTATGTTGTAATGATGATGCTGTTGACTATGTTGTGGTGATGATGCTGTTGACTATGTTGTAATGATGATGCTGTTGACTATGTTGTGGTGATGATGCTTTTGACTATGTTGTGGTGATGATGCTGTTGACTATGTTGTGGTGATGATGCTGTTGACTATGTTGTGGTGATGATGCTGTTGACTATGTTGTAATGATGATGCTGTTGACTATGTTGTAGTGATGATGCTGTTGACTATGTTGTAATGATGATGCTGTTGACTATGTTGTAATGATGATGCTGTTGACTATGTTGTAATGATGATGCTGTTGACTATGTTGTAATGATGATGCTGTTGACTATGTTGTGGTGATGATGCTGTTGACTATGTTGTAATGATGATGCTGTTGACTATGTTGTAATGATGATGCTGTTGACTATGTTGTAATGATGATGCTGTTGACTATGTTGTAATGATGATGCTGTTGACTATGTTGTAGTGATGATGCTGTTGACTATGTTGTAATGATGATGCTGTTGACTATGTTGTAATGATGATGCTGTTGACTATGTTGTAATGATGATGCTGTTGACTATGTTGTAATGATGATGCTGTTGACTATGTTGTAATGATGATGCTGTTGACTATGTTGTAATGATGATGCTGTTGACTATGTTGTGGTGATGATGCTTTTGACTATGTTGTGGTGATGATGCTTTTGACTATGTTGTGGTGATGATGCTGTTGACTATGTTGTAATGATGATGCTGTTGACTATGTTGTAGTGATGATGCTGTTGACTATGTTGTAGTGATGATGCTGTTGACTATGTTGTGGTGATGATGCTGTTGACTATGTTGTAGTGATGATGCTGTTGACTATGTTGTGGTGATGATGCTGTTGACTATGTTGTGGTGATGATGCTTTGGCTATGTTGTAATGATGATGCTGTTGACTATGTTGTGGTGATGATGCTGTTGACTATGTTGTGGTGATGATGCTTTTGACTATGTTGTAATGATGATGCTGTTGACTATGTTGTGGTGATGATGCTGTTGACTATGTTGTAATGATGATGCTGTTGACTATGTTGTAGTGATGATGCTGTTGACTACGTTGTAATGATGATGCTGTTGACTATGTTGTAGTGATGATGCTGTTGACTATGTTGTAATGATGATGCTGTTGACTATGTTGTGGTGATGATGCTTTTGACTATGTTGTAATGATGATGCTGTTGACTATGTTGTAGTGATGATGCTGTTGACTATGTTGTAATGATGATGCTGTTGACTATGTTGTGGTGATGATGCTGTTGACTATGTTGTAATGATGATGCTGTTGACTATGTTGTAGTGATGATGCTGTTGACTATGTTGTAATGATGATGCTGTTGACTATGTTGTGGTGATGATGCTGTTGACTATGTTGTAATGATGATGCTGTTGACTATGTTGTAATGATGATGCTGTTGACTATGTTGTAATGATGATGCTGTTGACTATGTTGTGGTGATGATGCTGTTGACTATGTTGTAATGATGATGCTGTTGACTATGTTGTAGTGATGATGCTTTTGACTATGTTGTAGTGATGATGCTGTTGACTATGTTGTAGTGATGATGCTGTTGACTATGTTGTAATGATGATGCTGTTGACTATGTTGTGGTGATGATGCTGTTGACTATGTTGTAATGATGATGCTGTTGACTATGTTGTAATGATGATGCTGTTGACTATGTTGTGGTGATGATGCTGTTGACTATGTTGTAGTGATGATGCTTTTGACTATGTTGTAATGATGATGCTGTTGACTATGTTGTAATGATGATGCTGTTGACTATGTTGTAATGATGATGCTGTTGACTATGTTGTAATGATGATGCTGTTGACTATGTTGTGGTGATGATGCTGTTGACTATGTTGTAATGATGATGCTGTTGACTATGTTGTAATGATGATGCTGTTGACTATGTTGTAGTGATGATGCTTTTGACCATGTTGTGGTGATGATGCTGTTGACTATGTTGTAATGATGATGCTGTTGACTATGTTGTAGTGATGATGCTGTTGACTATGTTGTGGTGATGATGCTGTTGACTATGTTGTAATGATGATGCTTTTGACTATGTTGTGGTGATGATGCTGTTGACTATGTTGTAGTGATGATGCTGTTGACTATGTTGTGGTGATGATGCTGTTGACTATGTTGTAATGATGATGCTGTTGACTATGTTGTGGTGATGATGCTGTTGACTATGTTGTGGTGATGATGCTGTTGACTATGTTGTAGTGATGATGCTTTTGACTATGTTGTAATGATGATGCTGTTGACTATGTTGTAGTGATGATGCTGTTGACTATGTTGTAATGATGATGCTGTTGACTATGTTGTGGTGATGATGCTGTTGACTATGTTGTGGTGATGATGCTGTTGACTATGTTGCAGTGATGATGCTGTTGACTATGTTGTAATGATGATGCTTTTGACTATGTTGTAGTGATGATGCTGTTGACTATGTTGTAGTGATGATGCTGTTGACTATGTTGTAATGATGATGCTGTTGACTATGTTGTAGTGATGATGCTGTTGACTATGTTGTAATGATGATGGTGTTGACTATGTTGTAATGATGATGCTGTTGACTATGTTGTAATGATGATGCTGTTGACTATGTTGTGGTGATGATGCTGTTGACTATGTTGTAGTTATGATGCTGTTGACTATGTTGCAGTGATGATGCTGTTGACTATGTTGTGGTGATGATGCTGTTGACTATGTTGTGGTGATGATGCTGTTGACTATGTTGTAGTGATGATGCTTTTGACTATGTTGTAGTGATGATGCTGTTGACTATGTTGTGGTGATGATGCTGTTGACTATGTTGTAATGATGATGCTGTTGACTATGTTGTGGTGATGATGCTGTTGACTATGTTGTGGTGATGATGCTTTTGACTATGTTGTAATGATGATGCTGTTGACTATGTTGTAATGATGATGCTGTTGACTATGTTGTAATGATGATGCTGTTGACTATGTTGTAGTGATGATGCTTTTGACTATGTTGCAGTGATGATGCTGTTGACTATGTTGTAATGATGATGCTGTTGACTATGTTGTAGTGATGATGCTGTTGACTATGTTGTAATGATGATGCTGTTGACTATGTTGTAATGATGATGCTTTTGACTATGTTGTGGTGATGATGCTGTTGACTATGTTGTAATGATGATGCTGTTGACTATGTTGTGGTGATGATGCTGTTGACTATGTTGTAGTGATGATGCTTTTGACTATGTTGTAATGATGATGCTGTTGACTATGTTGTGGTGATGATGCTGTTGACTATGTTGTAATGATGATGCTGTTGACTATGTTGTAGTGATGATGCTGTTGACTATGTTGTAATGATGATGCTGTTGACTATGTTGTAATGATGATGCTGTTGACTATGTTGTAATGATGATGCTGTTGACTATGTTGTGGTGATGATGCTGTTGACTATGTTGTAATGATGATGCTGTTGACTATGTTGTAATGATGATGCTGTTGACTATGTTGTGGTGATGATGCTGTTGACTATGTTGTAATGATGATGCTGTTGACTATGTTGTAGTGATGATGCTGTTGACTATGTTGTAATGATGATGCTGTTGACTATGTTGTAATGATGATGCTGTTGACTATGTTGTAATGATGATGCTATTGACTATGTTGTAATGATGATGCTGTTGACTATGTTGTGGTGATGATGCTGTTGACTATGTTGTAATGATGATGCTGTTGACTATGTTGTGGTGATGATGCTTTTGACTATGTTGTGGTGATGATGCTGTTGACTATGTTGTGGTGATGATGCTGTTGACTATGTTGTGGTGATGATGCTGTTGACTATGTTGTAATGATGATGCTGTTGACTATGTTGTAATGATGATGCTGTTGACTATGTTGTAATGATGATGTTGTTGACTATGTTGTAATGATGATGCTGTTGACTATGTTGTAATGATGATGCTGTTGACTATGTTGTAGTGATGATGCTGTTGACTATGTTGTAATGATGATGCTGTTGACTATGTTGTAATGATGATGCTGTTGACTATGTTGTAATGATGATGCTGTTGACTATGTTGTGGTGATGATGCTGTTGACTATGTTGTAATGATGATGCTGTTGACTATGTTGTAGTGATGATGCTGTTGACTATGTTGTAATGATGATGCTGTTGACTATGTTGTAATGATGATGCTGTTGACTATGTTGTAATGATGATGCTGTTGACTATGTTGTAATGATGATGCTGTTGACTATGTTGTGGTGATGATGCTGTTGACTATGTTGTAATGATGATGCTGTTGACTATGTTGTGGTGATGATGCTGTTGACTATGTTGTAATGATGATGCTGTTGACTATGTTGTGGTGATGATGCTTTTGACTATGTTGTGGTGATGATGCTGTTGACTATGTTGTGGTGATGATGCTGTTGACTATGTTGTGGTGATGATGCTGTTGACTATGTTGTAATGATGATGCTGTTGACTATGTTGTAGTGATGATGCTGTTGACTATGTTGTAATGATGATGCTGTTGACTATGTTGTAATGATGATGCTGTTGACTATGTTGTAATGATGATGCTGTTGACTATGTTGTAATGATGATGCTGTTGACTATGTTGTGGTGATGATGCTGTTGACTATGTTGTAATGATGATGCTGTTGACTATGTTGTAATGATGATGCTGTTGACTATGTTGTAATGATGATGCTGTTGACTATGTTGTAATGATGATGCTGTTGACTATGTTGTAGTGATGATGCTGTTGACTATGTTGTAATGATGATGCTGTTGACTATGTTGTAATGATGATGCTGTTGACTATGTTGTAATGATGATGCTGTTGACTATGTTGTAATGATGATGCTGTTGACTATATTGTAATGATGATGCTGTTGACTATGTTGTAATGATGATGCTGTTGACTATGTTGTGGTGATGATGCTTTTGACTATGTTGTGGTGATGATGCTTTTGACTATGTTGTGGTGATGATGCTGTTGACTATGTTGTAATGATGATGCTGTTGACTATGTTGTAGTGATGATGCTGTTGACTATGTTGTAGTGATGATGCTGTTGACTATGTTGTGGTGATGATGCTGTTGACTATGTTGTAGTGATGATGCTGTTGACTATGTTGTGGTGATGATGCTGTTGACTATGTTGTGGTGATGATGCTTTGGCTATGTTGTAATGATGATGCTGTTGACTATGTTGTGGTGATGATGCTGTTGACTATGTTGTGGTGATGATGCTTTTGACTATGTTGTAATGATGATGCTGTTGACTATGTTGTGGTGATGATGCTGTTGACTATGTTGTAATGATGATGCTGTTGACTATGTTGTAGTGATGATGCTGTTGACTACGTTGTAATGATGATGCTGTTGACTATGTTGTAGTGATGATGCTGTTGACTATGTTGTAATGATGATGCTGTTGACTATGTTGTGGTGATGATGCTTTTGACTATGTTGTAATGATGATGCTGTTGACTATGTTGTAGTGATGATGCTGTTGACTATGTTGTAATGATGATGCTGTTGACTATGTTGTGGTGATGATGCTGTTGACTATGTTGTAATGATGATGCTGTTGACTATGTTGTAGTGATGATGCTGTTGACTATGTTGTAATGATGATGCTGTTGACTATGTTGTGGTGATGATGCTGTTGACTATGTTGTAATGATGATGCTGTTGACTATGTTGTAATGATGATGCTGTTGACTATGTTGTAATGATGATGCTGTTGACTATGTTGTGGTGATGATGCTGTTGACTATGTTGTAATGATGATGCTGTTGACTATGTTGTAGTGATGATGCTTTTGACTATGTTGTAGTGATGATGCTGTTGACTATGTTGTAGTGATGATGCTGTTGACTATGTTGTAATGATGATGCTGTTGACTATGTTGTGGTGATGATGCTGTTGACTATGTTGTAATGATGATGCTGTTGACTATGTTGTAATGATGATGCTGTTGACTATGTTGTGGTGATGATGCTGTTGACTATGTTGTAGTGATGATGCTTTTGACTATGTTGTAATGATGATGCTGTTGACTATGTTGTAATGATGATGCTGTTGACTATGTTGTAATGATGATGCTGTTGACTATGTTGTAATGATGATGCTGTTGACTATGTTGTGGTGATGATGCTGTTGACTATGTTGTAATGATGATGCTGTTGACTATGTTGTAATGATGATGCTGTTGACTATGTTGTAGTGATGATGCTTTTGACCATGTTGTGGTGATGATGCTGTTGACTATGTTGTAATGATGATGCTGTTGACTATGTTGTAGTGATGATGCTGTTGACTATGTTGTGGTGATGATGCTGTTGACTATGTTGTAATGATGATGCTTTTGACTATGTTGTGGTGATGATGCTGTTGACTATGTTGTAGTGATGATGCTGTTGACTATGTTGTGGTGATGATGCTGTTGACTATGTTGTAATGATGATGCTGTTGACTATGTTGTGGTGATGATGCTGTTGACTATGTTGTGGTGATGATGCTGTTGACTATGTTGTAGTGATGATGCTTTTGACTATGTTGTAATGATGATGCTGTTGACTATGTTGTAGTGATGATGCTGTTGACTATGTTGTAATGATGATGCTGTTGACTATGTTGTGGTGATGATGCTGTTGACTATGTTGTGGTGATGATGCTGTTGACTATGTTGCAGTGATGATGCTGTTGACTATGTTGTAATGATGATGCTTTTGACTATGTTGTAGTGATGATGCTGTTGACTATGTTGTAGTGATGATGCTGTTGACTATGTTGTAATGATGATGCTGTTGACTATGTTGTAGTGATGATGCTGTTGACTATGTTGTAATGATGATGGTGTTGACTATGTTGTAATGATGATGCTGTTGACTATGTTGTAATGATGATGCTGTTGACTATGTTGTGGTGATGATGCTGTTGACTATGTTGTAGTTATGATGCTGTTGACTATGTTGCAGTGATGATGCTGTTGACTATGTTGTGGTGATGATGCTGTTGACTATGTTGTGGTGATGATGCTGTTGACTATGTTGTAGTGATGATGCTTTTGACTATGTTGTAGTGATGATGCTGTTGACTATGTTGTGGTGATGATGCTGTTGACTATGTTGTAATGATGATGCTGTTGACTATGTTGTGGTGATGATGCTGTTGACTATGTTGTGGTGATGATGCTTTTGACTATGTTGTAATGATGATGCTGTTGACTATGTTGTAATGATGATGCTGTTGACTATGTTGTAATGATGATGCTGTTGACTATGTTGTAGTGATGATGCTTTTGACTATGTTGCAGTGATGATGCTGTTGACTATGTTGTAATGATGATGCTGTTGACTATGTTGTAGTGATGATGCTGTTGACTATGTTGTAATGATGATGCTGTTGACTATGTTGTAATGATGATGCTTTTGACTATGTTGTGGTGATGATGCTGTTGACTATGTTGTAATGATGATGCTGTTGACTATGTTGTAGTGATGATGCTGTTGACTATGTTGTAATGATGATGCTGTTGACTATGTTGTAGTGATGATGCTTTTGACTATGTTGTGGTGATGATGCTGTTGACTATGTTGTGGTGATGATGCTGTTGACTATGTTGTGGTGATGATGCTGTTGACTATGTTGTGGTGATGATGCTGTTGACTATGTTGTAGTGATGATGCTGTTGACTATGTTGTGGTGATGATGCTGTTGACTATGTTGTGGTGATGATGCTGTTGACTATGTTGTGGTGATGGTTGTGATGATGCTGTTGACTATGTTGTAATGATGCCTTTAAACACAGCTGAACTGTCATTTCTAGAGCATCTGGTTCAAATAGCTTGTGATACCGGTATTACCTTGGACCCTGTGTATACCTTAAAGTCAACAAGGGGGATGCTAGCTGAGATGAGAGACAACCCTTCAAGGTTCAATGGCAAAAAAGTTTTATATATACATACAGGTACATGTTGATAGAGATGATAGTCATTAGCGATGATGATGATGATGATGATGATTGTGATGATGTTGGTGATACTGGTGGTGATACTGGTGGTGATGATGGTGGGGATGATGGTGATAATGTTGTAGTAATGATTGAGATGGTAATAATGATAGTGGTGTTGATGGTGATGGTAATGGTGGAGATGATTGTGATGGTGTTGGTGATAATGGTGATGATGATGGTGATAATGTCGTGGTGATGGTGGAGATGGTAACGGTGATAATGGTGTTGATGGTGATGGCAATGGTGGGGATGATGATGCTGGTATTAATCTGATGATGGTGGTTTTTGCTTTATACATATCAAACTTATTCCCCATATTGTGGAATATTTGCTCAAACTATCAATATCAATTCTGTCGAAGCTTAATTGGACATTAGTTATAACACAAAAAGTTATTATAAGTAAGTTATAGATGTTACTTGTTGATACTGCATGTAAACATTGGAATTTTGCGATTTGACTGCGAAGAATCGCCATTGCCGGCTACAAAGTCCTCTGCTATTGCCTACACCGACACAAGAAATACGGCAAAGAATTCCATCTTCACTTGCTATTTGCCCCATCGAATTTTGTCGAAAAATAGACAATTTATATGTCAAAATACAGGAAATTTTATGTAGAATTCGATTTTTGCGGTAAAAATGGACCTGAGCATGCGTATTAGGGCGTAAAGTGACGTTTTCGTAACGCAACTGGGTCACAGAGGTCAATTTCTCTTGTAAAAGCACTAAAAGTCCTCTGTTTGCAAATCTAAATTGCCCCACGAAAAGTTTGCCGTAATGGCTTGAAAACTATACAATATGACAGCTATAATAGTGTAATATTTGATCACCGTGGTAAAAATGTTGTTATTTCAAAGGGTTTTGAGTAAAACGGCAATATGCTGAAAATTTTACGGAATTTATACGGTGTTTATATGGAGTCTGAAGTGAAGCGTGACACTCGTGACTTCAAAGGGGCTTTTGCGACAATAAGTTTGATATGATAAGTGTTATCAAGAAAAAAAAATGATTAATTTGTATATCTAATAGAGATAAACATTAATGCCGATGATGATATTGATGTTTTGATTGAGATTCTTATTAAGATGTTGATTGTGTAATTGTTTGCAGGTGGTATGTTCGGCCTGTTCGAAGGAAGAATGAATCGCATACTAGAAAAACTTGACGTCACATCTCGTATACGATACTGGGCGAATGGAGAGGACATACCAGAATTCTAGATTATATAATAGACAATATATTTTGAAAACTAAACTTTTCATATCCAACGTTCGCAAAGAAAGCGTGTTTGATGAAATACAAGCGCTGTCTAACGACCCATTAGAAATTAAACGAGCACGTGATTTATGTGTAGCCAGTGTTACAACCGGAATATCAAAGAATGTCACACAGGCTATTTCATGTGTAGATGTGATATTTTAAGTCTGACTGTATTAGCTAACTAGAACAATATAATTTTGAATTTACACTTTTTAACAATATTTATAACGTAGTTCACAAATTAGTTATGGCACAGGAATTAAAGCTATGAATGTTTTTAGCCCCACCCCCATGTTTATAAAATCTTTCTTATCAAAACTGAAGATACATTGGACAACAACAATAATCTGTTTGGAATGGATGAAATTTAACGTGAAATTTTCAATTTGTTTGCGTTTCATTTGAGCGATCGCGGAACGACATGATTCGAACCTGACGATGCTAGGCTTTGCCTTCTTTTGTGTGAGTCTACGAACGGCGTGTGTGTTTGTCAGTGTTTTAATCGTCTTTTTCGAACGAGCAATCATTTCCACTACATCTTGAGTCTTAGAATATATAATACCTTAGTGACAAAAAAGCGACGTTTTGGCTACATTGGTGAGACTGGGCCTCCTGTGGTCTCCTCAGCTTTAACATGCTTGAGCTCTTACACTCTCACACTCGGAGGTTCGATTCCCGACCTCCCGATCAGTAAGCAAGTGCTCTTCCACAGATCTACAGTGAACTTGTATAATCTTACATGTATCAGTAGTTTTTATAAAGTAAAAAGTACCAATATATATACAGTAGTTATTTCTCCTTTGTAAGTCAAATAGAAATCTCTGCCGATATTGTTGTATCATTATTTGTATATCTATTTTTTTTGATTGCGTGTCCGCTAACAAAGATTAAAATTGCTACTTCATTGTATGATATATATACTCGAATTTTCTACCTAATCACTGGTAACTTATCTTCATCTTCATACTTATCTTCATCTCTGGATTTCGATCCCCGAACGTCTGATCAGTAGACGGATGCTCTACCATTGATCTACTGTAAATTTGTATATACTTAATTGTATCAGTACGTTATATAAAGTACACTGTATGAACATTGACATATATATTGGTATATGGTAACTGAAATAAAATCATTGAAGATTCCAGTAGTTCCGTGGTAGAGCATCTACCTAGAACGTTGGAACGGTACGGGGTTTCGATTCCGAGCTTGGTAGTCTGTTTTTAGATCGGTTGCCTATGGTGGGCTTTATTCACGAATGGGCCGTTATCATGCTCTTCATCAATGACTGATCTAGCGAAATGGGCGCTATAAGGCAGAACCTAGTTATTTTACAAGGCTTGTGGAATGTATTATTCGTCATTTCTTCAGTTGACCGTTAGATTTAATTACTCGGGCGGGCTTCCTGTGGAAGCCTCACAAAGTGCAGTTCACGCGCTGTTCACGTGGACAATAGCGATCGATAAATCAATGATCGTGATCGATAAATCTTACGTCATCAATGACATGTGGTATCGAAGTTGTCAGACTTCGAGCGTTTTTGGAACGGGCTGGTCAGCAAAATCAAAGCAAAATGTCAAAAGAATCTCAAAGAATTTGAACTCAAATGAAATCAAATGTACTCAAACAAACAAACCGGCGTACAGATTCCCTAGTCAAACCGAACAAACAAAGATTTACTGTTCAGTAAGCAGGAACTCCATTGTCAAGAAAAATGTTCTATGTAAACCAAGTATGTCAATATTTTCTTGTAATAAACTGGTTTCTCTTTCTATGACTCAGTCACATGTGACAAACTATTGTCAATCAAAACCATATATATATTATATACTGATATAGCCGGAGAACCCTGGTCCCGGTATCGCTTCGGTTCACAGCAAAACAGTAACATCACCATATAGTCGAGGAAATGTTACTCTCTCCCCCGGCCCCCCTTCACTAGCGCATGTGTTTTCGAGGATGTCGTTTACAAAGATCTAACCGAAGACAAGCCCGAGTTCACGCATATATTCGTCTAGTTCTAGTTTATGATTGTCCGTTCTATCTATTTTGAAAATTCTTCACGAGGATTCTGTGGATAAGGACCATATCAAACGACCTTTTTCGTTCGTGTGGGATGCATGTGTTTATTCCGCATTTGGTTCCCCAAGTACTTGCAATAAAATACGAGAACCGACGTGGATGTGTCTTCTCATGCAGCGTCATTCACGTGACATGATGAACCCCTAGTAATAGGGCTTCCTGTGTTTGTGTCACGTGAATGAAGTCATTGTACCAAGATTCCTTCGAGCTACGAACATGTCGCAGTGAGAACAGCTACATAAGGAATGAAGTTTGGGTCAAGAAATCAGTTTTTTTTCGCGGTAGGCTATGTTTAAACCGCACAAAGAAGTCACAAGTTTGTTTATCAGACTTTGATACGTGTTTGTAAGTATTGTGTTCTAGATTTTTGCCAGAAAACGTGCACTTTAAGTCGCTATAAAAAATCGAATGAATGGGCAATTTCATATCGCCATGTGCTCTTTCTCAAATTTGTCGAGTTATTGATGAAAACTTTGTTTTATTGACTTATTTGCTTTTTTATGAGAAATTTATTATCATTATGTACCAATTTTCTATTGTTTGATTTCTTTTGCTTTTACCTAAAGTGATGTTTTGCTTGTTTCTTGCAGGGACAGAGGGGCACAGGTAGCCCACGTGCATGAACCCATGTAAAAATTTGAACGGTTTTTAATTTGCTATTATTGCCAATTCATCAAAAATGTATATGGGCTACCTGTGGATGGTGTTCTATCAAGGTCTCAAATTCTGCTAAAAGTCTGCCAAGGTTTCCAGGCCATTTTCTGTAAACAATCCATAGCTGCACATGTTGTAGATGGTCCAGTTGTGATTAGGTCAGCTTCTTTGCAAAACACCTAGACACAATGAGGAAGTACAAACTACTGAAAGTTGCCATGTTTCCAGGAAGAAACTTGCTTGTATAGAGAGACATCCAGCTCAACACCATTCCAGACAACTAAGGACGAGACTTGAACAAGGTGATGAACTACAAAACAGGACTGTATGTGTGTGGTTTTGGTAAGTACATGAAGTGTTTTATGTCTGTTTTGTGTTAGCTGTTGTTCAGTTGTTTAACTGTAGGGGTGTAGAAATGGACCATTCCTTTAAGGAAGGTTTACTTTCATATTTGCTGGTAATTGTTCAGCTTTAAGCAGAAGATAATCAGTCTAGTATTTGGTTGATTGTTCAAGGTAAAATTACAATCATAGCATTAAAACAGCTGTAATATTGTGTACATGATAACATAGTTTCATGGAAATGAAATGGATGAGTGGAAGAATGGATGAGAAGATGGATGAATGGTTTGATCAATAAATTGTTGGACAAGCCAAATAGCATGAACACTTTAAAGCCTGCATGTGCTGCATATTATAGCTCAAACTCCCCTTACCTTCCATGTTAATGTTGTTTTCCATCCACATGCTGAGCTGGGACAGTAACCAGGTCTACCATCACTACCAGGAACAGAGGGAGGGGAATTACATGGGAATAAACTTGATATTTTAAGCATTCAAATAATCACTTCAAATTTGTATGAATATCTCATTGAAAGCCAAGGCTTTTAGTTCTTACCCTTTCTTTGAAACTTCTGACTGAATGTTTTATTTTATATGTTACAAAACCTTAGACTGTGAATCTTATTCTTTAACCTCTAGCTCATCTAAAGAGTATCAACTTTATTAGTGTTTGGTTTTCCTTTGTTCAAGTGATCAAATCTAAAACAAAACTTTTAAATAGCAATTCAAACAGAATATAATTTTACTCTCTAATCACATTGGGTTTTTGATTTTATTTAAAAAAAAGAATACAATTTGGGAAATTGTGAAAAAACATTATTCAAATATTGAAGTTGTTAAATTTTCATGAAAAAAGTTGCAATTTCTCAATATCTCATAAAATATTTTATTTTGCAAAATATCTGAAACAGAATATGGTTTCATGATATGAAGTTGACTCTTTGCATGGTTATGAAACAAACTGTGAAAATCTCCTCAAATGTCTTCCACATGACATGAAACCACAAAAGTAACAGAAAAAACAGCAACAATAAACACAGCAACATGACTTTACCATAAGGTGATGTATATTATTTATAACAACATCCCAAAGAAGAACTTTGCATGATTATGAAAGAAACTGCTAAAAATGTCCTCCAATGGCCTCTAGAACTGTTTCTAGTGGTTGGTTACATAACTATACTGTTCAAAGGCAAACAATTGATGTTAAAAAAGCAACAATAAACAATGCAACATGACTTTACTAGTGGATGATGTGGATTTACAACAAAAGAACTTTGAATTCACCATGTCACACAAAAGAATTTGTTCCAACTGCTACATTCATTGAAAACAACATTGTTTACATTTGATAGCAACATATTACTGGAACGTGTTATGGGATGATACTGTATTACATTACAATATACAAAATACAATTTGCCAGAGCAACTTGAATTTACTATCATGATGTGGATTTACAACAAAACACCTTTGACTTCACCATGGAAGAATGATAACATTCTATGCCTGATAACAAGATCTGATTCAACTGCTACAATAAAAACAATATTTACATTAAAACATACTATAAGGTGATATGGATTTTAAACAAGAGGACTTGGGCTTGCTACAAGGGAACATGAATGTCCATGTTGCTCACCAGTAAACATTGTTTTGCTACAAAAGACATTATTTGGTTTCCTACAACTGGGCAATGACTGGAGGTAAAGATCTTGTCAAGATTTGGAAATATAATATAATTTACTACAAAGGAATCTTGATAATTATTTATCAAAAATGAACAGTGATGTGTCATAGAAAACTGCAATTTCAACCAGAACATATTTATACATGAACTATGGGCAGTGGCTAGACTTTGCTTGGAGCCGGTCTAGAATGGAGAAGTAAGGCATCTCCTTCCCACCACTAGCCTGGGTGCTCACCTTGGGCAAGTGTCAGCACACCCTAAGCCTCCCTCTGCCGGGGTTACGGCATGTATATAATTACCAACTTGAGGAGTTCGTTCGATATGCAAACTCAATTCCAGCAAAATGGCAGGTCAGTTTGTCAAGACATCATCAGCTGTGGCTTAGCATCGACAAATTACTTTCTACATGGGTGTCTCAGTTTTGCTGTCATAATCCAAAACAACACCCACCAAGGAATGCTAAAGTCACACCAACAAGTGTTGTCTATTTTAGGCAGAGCCTCGCACATAAGACATTTTGGCATTTATCTATAAGACACACGTAGATGAGGAGAGGCCTGTCATGTTATGGAACGCTGAGAGAAAGAGAGAGAGTATTTGTGTGCATCAGCAGTAACTTAACTCAGTGTACACAATCAGTATATCTTGTCACTAATTCTTTATGCCAGTAAAACATTGACATTGTACTATTACCAACTAGTGACAAGCTTGTGAGAATGGTATAGACATCATACCTTGGTATAAAATGGAGTGACAGACATTGACGCCATCTACTGTAAGTCAGGAACTGATTCTGCAGCTACATGTCTTCCCATTGAATAAACTGCAAACTAAATCTCTACATTCTAGAGAACTTACATGTACCTAATGGAAAAGAAGTCATGCAGCAGCTCTCAGTATATTGCCTGACAGTTGTCAAGCTTGGTATAGGCTTGTGCAGATATTATGTGCATAGACAAGGCAGGGAGATCAAGATCAGAATGAGCTCTGGTCACATACAAAATGCTCCGATGCATAAAACAAAGAACAACAACAACAACAAGGAAATTATTATCTAAACTGTGTATGTTTAGGACTCAATCTCATGGACTGTGGACTAATGTGATGTACCTGGTGCTTTAATATTACTGTATAATGAGACTCACATTTGTAAAGAACTAGGTTATGATGGGATAATATTTGCATAATTTATTTCATTTATGTGAAAAGATGATACATTCAGATTTGCTGCAAGACAACGCTGATGATACAAACCAACATTGTTAATTTATCTGCTATAAAAGAAACTAATCAGCTTAACAAGAACATATGCATTTCTAAAGGAACATTGCCTACTGCATGGACAAGTGAACACAGATTTCCAGATGATTTATAAAAGACATTTGAATACACAAGATTTACTTTATTACAATAAGTGAATAAGTCTGGAAAAGACAATCATCTACTTTAAAATAACACGGATGAATTAATACATTGATTTGCTACTGCAAAAGCTTAAAAGACTTGGCTCTTTCTCTGGGAAATGCAAAGTACACAGTTATCAGCATCCTAATACAGAAAGCAAACATTTCCAAGTAAAACAAAACAAAACAACAATATTAAGAATATACAAACAACTTTGATTCACACAGAAAGACCCAAAGACTTTGATTTAATACCTCAAGAGAAGACAGTTGTGCACTAATAATATTTACCGACTGGGGGATGCAAATTGAAAGACCTGCAAACTAAAGCTCTACATTTTGTAGAAATTACCTTTGGAACAAGAAAGATACATGTACTGACAGTTGCTGAACTTGGTGTCAGACATCTGCTGGAAGGTGGGTCAAGATTTGAAAGATGCCAACACACAAAATGCTAAAGTGCAAAAACAAGGACATTGTCATCTGAACTGTTTGTGTTTAGGACTCAGTCTCTTGGACTGTGGACCAATATGATGTAATATGATATAGTGTTATGAAACTCAGTGTTGTCAAGAACTGGATAAAAACTGCTTGATGTGTGTACACATGAAGTGATAATATGTCAAGTGACTCAGATTTTCTATAAAAGAACATTGGAAAGATTTGCTACTAGATAACATGAATGGTGCAAAAGAACTGTTAGTAAGGGTTCTATGAAGAAACTGAAATCATCTCAAGAAAACATGCATTTCTAAAGAAACATTACCCACTGCATGTACTGTGAACCCAGACAAAGAACTTGTAAATACACAAATAATTTACTTTCATCTAGAGCATGGAAACGATTTAAAAATAACATCAAGGAGGAACAATTACTACAAAATTATCTGTAGGAATTAAGGCACTAATTTTCCACTAGAAGATGTTAAATTTGACAAGAGAACAATACTATACCAACAGATGCATGGTTTGTGTTTGTCCAAAGAGAATATACAAATTTATCTCAGTCTAAGAGAATTTGCTGAACTCTTACAAAATAATGTTCAATGTAGATTTGCTGAAAAAGTACACTGAATGGAATTGGTGAAAAAGAGAGAGCTTGACAGTTGTAGTGTTTATGATGAACAGGATGGGTTTGATGGTAATTATGATGATCAAAATATAAGAGATGGTGATGGTATTGACTATAATTATTGGCAGTAGGGTGATAGCAATAAGAATGACCAGTTTATGGGTGTAGTCATTGTGCTGGTGCTGTAGATGTGATGGTGATGGTGTTGACTATAATTATTGGCAGTAGAGTGATAGCAATGAGAATGTCTGGTTTATTGGTGTAGTCATTGTGCTGGTGCTGTAGATGTGGTGATGCTGACAGGTTTTTTGTGTGAAGATAATCAATGACAAATAATGACAGCTGAGGTTGGTGTTTGAACAAAAAGTTAATGGTGGTGATAAGGATGACAATGGTAGTAAAGATAACGAGAGGAGTTTTGTGCAATAATTGCAAATTGGTTTAAAACTTTTTGTTTTTTTTGACCTACATCTGCAGTATTTTGAAATGATATTTGAGTTCTTCAAAACAGTAATTTCATTTGATGTTTGTAATCTGTGTTTTTATTTAATTTTATCTTCATCTCTATTACTGTGATAAATTCCAAACTATATCAAGTGACTATTTACCTCTAGGTTCTAATTTATTTGCACAAAGACTAGTCTTTTATTGGTCATTCTTCTTCATCACTTGATTTTATCTGTGTTCAAACCATTCACTCTTATTTCTTTATTATTTTGTGCTCTTTGTACAGTGAAATTCATTTGGCTTTTTCATCTATCATTTTGCCAGCATGTACTTGTTTCGTTTTCTCAACATTCTTACCAAGATGGGCTGTTTTAACAGTCATTTTGATGATGTCAAACAATCACCTCTATTTTTCTCCAAAGGTGACTTTCAGGCAATTTGTCATAATGTCAGCGAGACAACACAAAACAGTCTTTACACAGACAACACCCTACTGCATCCTATCATTACTCGGGCTGAAAAGACCCGAGTTATAATTTCGCGTTGGTTTTTTATTATTTTTTTTTTTCGATCGGTCGGCATTTTAAATTTTCCGCACTTTGTATTTCTATCGGCTACAAGTTTGTGATTGGTTTATTGATTTCGGTTGTGATTGGTGGAATCGATCACCACAGTGACGTCTGATTGGTGGAATCGATCACAACAGTGACGTCTGACGTCACGGGCACGCGGTAGTCAGACTGGATAGTGCTCCAACACAAATTCTTCTACTGGTGTCTTTGGGCGGTAACGAAGCTGTACAATCAACGAAGGAAATGGCTATAAATTCAGTTTATAATCCGCTCAATCAACTTACAAACGCATACACCGTTCGCGATAGACCCACACTAAAAGCTGTTGAGCGTTTTCGGAACGGGTCGGTTCGCGAACTTATCGAGAGAGTCACTCACTTTACGAGTGGATTTATCGAGAGTCACTCACTTTACGAGTGGATTTATCGTGAAACTTATCGTGAAACTTATCGTGAACTTAAGCAAAAACTATACACTATCTAATGAACTATATTCAAACTACGCAAAATTCCTTTCAATCCATGGGGGTTTGACTGATGAATCTTTAGACGATGTACCTGTAAACCAAAGAAATGAAGAATGTCGTAATCTGTTGTCTGTCTACAAACCATGCTGTGAGTTGAACAAAACAGCCTCCTTTCAAGGTATACCTTCTGTCACAAAGATAGTTACTTTATTTGTTTTCTTATTCGTTGTTTTTGTATCAGTAATCAAAGTCAATCAATTTTGTGTCGCTGGTTTTATAGTATTATGTGGAATTTATATTTTGGTAGCTGGTAGACGCTTCGACGTCCATGTTGAAATGTACATCATTATTCAGTGATTGTGATATACTAGATAAAACTAACAACTTGACTGTAAATGTATATAATGATGCAGTAGTTTAAATAAATATTTCAAAAAACACCAGATCTCGTTATTCTCAGTATGTTCATTACAATTATAGACGGGTTTATAAGTCTTCTGTTCGCCATAAACGTGATCGTGAGACCAGCAGATTACCAACACGTGCTCTAAAGCGCCTTGCCACAAAAAGCAGAAAGTTGAGACGGTTTGTTTTTGCAAATATACGGTCTAGTGTACCAACATCGTCCAAATTGTATAATTATATCATTAGCACAAGAAGTCATTCATTTACTATCAATAAAAGAAAGCTTTCAATTCGACTGCAATCTTTTAAATTTAAGGCTAGTCGTTATATGGCATTATTTTCTTCTTATAAAGTGTTGTGTTTGTATAAGACCCACACACATTTAGCCCACTATTGTCAATCAAAACTAATCACTGACATTGAGAAGAATCCAGGTCCTGACAATACATTATATGTTGATCCAAGCAAGACAATAACAGCACCATATAGTCAAGGCAATGTTTCTATATTTGGACAGAATGCAGGACAGCAATGTGTTGCAATGAGTTTATATTCTCTGATTTATAATAATAAACATGGTATCAATTCATCTAATGATCTTGTGTCTATTATGAATATTGGAAATCAGTTGTATTCAAGGCTATCACAATCTGCAAGACAGAATTTTTTAATGCAAACTGAATTACCAACAATGTTAAATGTCTTCGACACCGACTATCAGCTGGAATATAGTGAGAGTTTTACAGGTAATTTACATCAAGAAAGTGCAATTGAAGGATATGCATACTGTACTTCTTTACAAACAGCATTTCAATCATTGATGTCTGACAGTTATACCAATTTCATATTAACAATAGGTGCTACTGCTGTTGCTATATACTGTCATAATAACACCTTCAAAGTTTTTGATTCTCATCCAAGAGATTTATTTGGTAACAGTTTTTTCAGGGTACTTGTGTGCTTCTTGAATTATCATTTCTTAGTAACTTAGTTCACTACTTTCAAAGTATACATTATAATGCATTGTTTGAACTAAAAGGAGTACGACTGAATGAGAATTACATTCGGAGTGATACCACACAAACTGGAAACTATTTTAATAAATACACACAATTCTCCCGTACTTATAATATAGAACTTTTACTTTCTCTTAATAATTTCAAAAGTTATCATTATTTGTTTGTTTACTAGAATTTCCAATATTTTAGCATGCCTCGTACGATGCCTCGCATGCCTCGCTGCCTCGCATTATGCCTCGCATGCCTCGCATGCCTCGCTGCCTCGCATATTGTATAGACTCAAAATCTGACAAACATTTTCCCTATTGAAAACTCCCGTTTTGACTAAATTGTCCTGGTAAGTATTATTTTTCTGAAAATTCACTGTAATTAACCAAAGACACAATAGAATTAGCATACTATAGCGCTTTATAATCATGTATAATGAGAAGTACATTTTATGGACGTCTTTCTTTAGGTTTTTTTTTTCGCTAAACAAAGTGCACCTCAGGAGTCATAGATTAATCAATTTTCCAAAAGCAGCCCGAGTTCACGCAGTTATGCGTCTAGTTGTTTTAAACCTTGGTCCAAACAACTCATCCCAGCATTACAGCAGTATATTGTTTCCCTTTGATTTTGTTGATGGCAGTTTACCCAGTCAATTTTGTTTGCTGACAAGCCAACACCTCAATAGTGTAGCTTGTCTTTATTTACAGATAGAGTAGGGTTTTATTTCCATATTACTATTTTCTTGTCTACGCATCTTCCAGAAATATAAGCTGCACTTCTTTAATAATAGAAATGTTGTTTTTCTTTTGCTCTTTTTTTATCATGCATAAATTCTATATTCCAGTTAATTTATTTCAATAAATAATTGGTATTTTATCACCTTAGTAATTAACAGACATTTATGTCTGTTCTCTTTTTCCTTTCTGAACATCTAATTAAACATCCAATCTTGGACAAAATCTATTGGGACTTTAGAATCAATAAAAAAAATACATATATTTACATAAAGTACATTGATAAAATGTAAAATGCATTTTGTTAGAAATATTTTATTGAATTTTCTTGGATCAATCTTGGATCATTTGCAAATTTAAATACATTCCCATGTACTTCCTTTTCCCTTGTTCCAGTGTTAATGGTTGAAATGATTACTGTCGTGGTCCAGCGTGGGGATGTGAAACAACATTGATATGTATGGGCAAGGGGAGTTTGAGCTGTGACATGTAGTACAGGGGCATTAAAGTGTTCATGCCATTTGTTTAGTCCAGCGTTATTGATCAATCCATTCATCCATCTTTTCGTTCATCCATCCATCGATCCATTTCATTGCTATGTAACATGTTATCATGTACACAAGCAATAGTACAGCTGTGTTATGCTTAGTTTTTACAGCCTAATTTGTTGTATCATGACCTGCCATTTGAAAACTTTGTTTTCATTTTGGTCTTTTCTGAACTGTCGATCATTTTCACAGGGCGGAGCTTGTCCTAACACGTTCTGTCATTGGTTAATCTAAAATAAACTCCGCCTTTGAAATTGATTGACAGTTCAGAAAAGACCAAATCAAAACAAAGTTTTTAAAACTGTGGTTGCAAAACAACAAATTTGGCTGTAATTTTACCTTGAACAGTCAACAAAATGTTAGACTCATTGTCTTCTGCACAAAGCTGAACAATTCCCAGCAAATGTGAAAGTAAACTTTCCTTGAAGGAATGGTCTCTTTCTACAGCTCTACAGTTCAGCAGCTTTGCAATAGCTAACACAAATCAGCCACAGAATACTTCATGTACTCACCAACACTACACACATCCAACCCTGCTTTGTAGCTCACCACTTTGTTGAAGTTCCTTCCTGAGTTTTCTAGGCTGGTATTCAGCTGTGAAATCTTTCCAATATGCATGTCTTGTCCTGGAAATGTTTGGGAACTCTCATTAAGCTGGTGGTTCTTCATCATGTCTCAGTGTTGTGCCAAGAAACTGGTCACAATTGGACCATGAGTATAGTGCAGCCTTTGTTAGGAAATTCACAAGAAATCTTTGCAGACTTTGAGTCGAAGTTGAGACCTTGACACAATGCTTGCCAGGTTTGATGATGAAGAAGGAAGTCATCTATGGTGCTTTGGAAGGTAAGCCATACATTTTGCAGTGAATGTTTTAGTGGAAGCTAACAGTATCAGTGGAATACAATGCTGTCTGCCTTAATTGTAATAATCTTAATAAGAACAGAGCAATCATCCCCAATACTTTTTAATGTTATCTCCACCCAAATGAATGATGTTTTGCTGATACATGTGTCTGTGTGTACCCAGTAAAGATTGTCATTTAGGCAATTATTATCATTATTGATTTGTTCTATCCTTAAAAAACTTTTGACATGGAATAATGGTGCACTTTGAAAACCAGCTACATAAAGATTATTAAATTGAATTGAATGAATTAAAACACCAGAGCTCGAAATAAGGGCAGTTCAAGGGTAATGTCCCTCTAAATTTGTCCAATGTATCTCAGGTTGTTATTTCGAGCCTCTAAACACAGCTATGTATTCTTGTTTAGTAAGGGACGGACCATTAGATATTTGAGGAGGGCACGGCAGATGTGCGAATAAAAAATATCGTGCTTGGAGGAAGAAAATATCCTGCAGAACCATCACATGGAATGTGACGTCACTCAATACAATAACCTATGACAAAAGAGTTTCCTAACCATTTTGCTCTATTAACTATGGTAGCATTGATATTGATGTGATGTTGATTTTTTATGATCCATACAACTAGTTTTACTGTTTTGTATCAACAGTGACTGAACCATGAATTATTGATGTTGGCAGGTTGGAATGGAAGAGTGGTGCTTTGCAATGTGAAGTAGAGGAAGGAATTTCTGGATGGAATAACATCACTTCACACCTATGCCATTGCTATATGGTGTTGACGCACCAAACCAACCCCAAATACTAACTAATAATAAAACTATAAAACTACACAACATGCACACACGCTACACACACACATTGTCTGCTGTAGTCCATTATTCAAGGTAAACCCAGTTACAATCGACACTCTTTAGATTATTGTAATGATATCAATACGAGAGAGTGTTGTAACTGGGATTACTGTACTTGTTTTTCACAAGTTATTTTACTTGAATGTGTGTAAACAATAGCCATTTTGACGTGATTCCCTTTTTTCCAAGCCATTTCAAGTGTATTTCCTCTACAACCTTTATTTTGACATCGTGTACTAATTGCAAGAGGTAATTGTTTGTGCAAAATGTGCACTACTGGACTGAAAATTAAGTAACGATACGTGTAAGAACGATAGCGAAAACAATAGGACCGCGGCACGAGTAGCCGTTGAAACCAACGATAGGCCAAAGTGTTAATTAAGTTATATTTAGATACCTGATTGGACAAACTATGGATAAGCGGGAAATTTGAATGTTTCATCAAAATTACTACGGAAATACAGAATTTCCAGCTTCAGAAATTTGACATGAACATTCAACCATAGTGATAAACTCGTAAGAGAAGTTTCCTTAATTTTGTATGTGAGGAAGCATACATTTTAGTCAGTGGAATATTGTGTGCACGGCAATCTCTTTGTTATGTTTGATTTATGACAGTTTTACAAAAGCAAACGGATCAAATAACCGGATATTACGTGGATGATCTTTCGTGCCTGGTATTTTGTGTTACGTACCACTCTCTGGACGGAACTAGCGTGGCTATAGTAAAAACCAAAGAAAGGGCTAAATAGACAACTGTTATTCAATTTTCTCTTTCTTGACTTGTTTTTTTTTAATATTTCAAGCAAATTCGTGCCTGCTCGCGAGAACATTGTCGAAGTTTATCCGGCTCAACAGCGCCATGCTGCCACTCATTGTGCCAAGGACAGCAACACTGAGAAATGTAAGGTATTTTGATAGTCAAGAAACATACCAAGTATGTAACAGCGCGATCTTTAGCTATGAATGTTCAAGATCTTCAAAAAAACTGTGGATTTATATAAGATTTCTTCAGAATATTTTACAAGAGAACTTTGTAATGCGAGACTGTCACTTTATTGTCACGCTTGTGATCATTCGGATCCCGAGATCAAGCGATGCTCACATACGAAAGCTTTCCGATGACCTCAAAACAAAAGATTTTCAGCCCGATTATCCTTATATGGAATATCGACAATGATTTTAAAATATATCGTATGAAAATCGTAAACTTTAAGATTTTGACCAATCAGAAGGCTGGATTTTAATGATTTAAGCCAATTATTATTTGTTTGCACAGTGCATACCATGGATGCCTATGCCGTTCGTGCTATCGTTCTTAGGCGTATCGTTACTTAAGGCTAATGAATTACGAATTCTGGTAATGGTAGTGTTTTACGTCATCACGTAAATGGGCTTGTGCCTTTATTTTACCACTTCCGTGTACATTTTCTATAAACAACTTCAATTTTGTGGAGCATTATTTGTCTTTACGTCGTGCAATGCGCAGTATTTGCTTGAACAATTGCTTTTATTTTGACGCCATTTCACGTATAATTTTATGTAAATAACGATAGCGCAAGCGTATATTTTTGATGTCGCACAAATTAAGTTGTGTAAATTTTTCGTAAATAATTGGCTTTATTATTTTGACGTCATTTAGAGTAAATTTTGCGTAACCAATTGATGGTTATGCGAAACAAAAGGGTCCACCAGTCGCAGTGGCGGTTTTCTTTTGAAAAGTGCACCAGCATGGCTGCCATTTCTTTTGTTTAAATTGTCTCCTGGAATTGGTTGAAAACTATTTATTGCCTTTTTCACATTTCACGTGCATTTTCTGTAAACGACTACCTTTATTATGACTTTATGTTGTGCACATTTACTTGATTTTAGTCACAGCACCTTACAAAGTGAAAGACTTCAAGTATCCATTTATATTTCCCTAAATTGAAGATTACTAAAATTTAGAGACTTGCGCAGACAAATTCTCTACATGCTCATTTTGCGGAAATAACAGCCACCATTTTGACGTCATGTAGTGTAAATTTTGCGTGAACAAATGCATTTCACGTGATTTTTCCGTAAAAGCCAACCTTTATTTTTTCGTTATGTAGTGCACATTGTGTAAACAATCGCTTGGATTTTGATATTTTCTAGGGCGCTTTTTGGGAAAACAACAACGCTTGCAACCTGTGTCCGCAAGGTAATTCCGTAGTTTTGCACTGCGCACAGTTCTGCACATATTTCGAATTTTAGAGTTTTACAGAGTTATGTTTGAGAAACACTTTAACGTAAAAATACAAACAGTTTTCATATTTTAATGCGAAAAATTAGGAATTTCTTTAAACTCGCCCCAGTCATACTCGGAAAAGCCTTGATATTATTGAATTTTTAGGATATTTATTTCATAATATCATTTGAAATCATGTTTTTAAAAACATATATGATCGATGACAAAATTCTATGGCTAGATTTTTCGATATTTTGAAAAGTGTTTCGTTCAAAGCATCGATGAGGCCCGTAAAAATTCGAATATTTTGTTAATTTTTGCTTTATTTCTCTTCGCTGTTGAATTTTAGTACAAAACATTTGCATTATATCAGTAGCCCAATTAATGAGGAGCACATTAAAGCACATTCGTAATATTTTGTATAGATCAAGGTCAGTAAAGAGATACTTTTATGAATGATTTCAATTTTCGAACGTTAGACGCTAAATTGACAAAAGTGGGTATACTTTAAATTTTTTTCGAAATCCAATACGGTGACCCCGTTTTTTTACATTTTTGATAAAAAACTCAAAATGTTTTACTGTAGAACGTTTTATCAAAATTCTATTGCTAGTTTTATTACTACGGAATTACCTTAATTACAGCTGAAAACGACTAGCGCGCGAGCCAAAAGGCGACATAAGAATAACAGAATGAATATTTAAAAACTCTGCTTCAACCATGTAGTCCAACACCCCTTATTTTTGCGCGGGACTCTATATTTTTCTTTCTTTTTTTCTGAAAGATCTCGTAAAAATCTTTCTTTCGGCGAGATTTGAGAAAATCCTGATGAATTTTCAACATAAAGAAGCGATGGTAAGTGGTTTATGGTTTGTGGTTTTTAAAGCGATTTTGAGTCTAAGACGGAAACAAAACTATTATTTGTGTAAAATGTCTAGTTGAGATTGCCTATAGAAACTACGTCCAAAAGCTTTATTAGTTTTTGCCTAATTTATTTTTTTGTGAAAAATGAATTGTTCGCCATTTGTTCTTCAAAAAAAATATTTTGTAAGAAAAAATCGTGATGACTTTTCGCTTAAGTAATCAGGACCCTTAAACAAGCTTTGAATTTGACATTATGTAGCACGCATTTTGCGGAAAATACAGGCAGTAATTTTGACGTCATGTAGTTTAAGTGTGCACTGGTTCAGCAATCCCAACCGGTTGGATTTCATGCGGCAAGTCGCAGCAACAAAATTCTGTCGCGGCGACAACAATTTTCGCCATAAAATGTTAGTACACACGGGAGGAAATTGTCGCGGGACAAGTCGCTGCAACTTGTCGCCTAGTGTGTGCCGGCCTTAAATGTTGCGTGAACAAATGCCTTTAATTTCACGTGCATTTTCTGTAAACGCCAACCTTTATTTTTTTTCTCATGTAGTGAACACTGTTTGCATAAGCAATGCTAGACTTTTGTCACTATGTAGCGCACATTTTCAGAAACATCAGCCAGCATTTAGTCATGTAGTTTAATTTTTGCGTAAACAATTTCCTTTATTTTCACGCCATTTCATGTGTATATTTTTGTTTACGACAACTTTTATTTTGACGTCATGTAATGCCTATTGCTTGAGTAAACAAGGCCTGACGTTTGACACTATGTAGCACGCATTTTGCAGAAACAACAGCCAACATTTTGACGTCATAATGTGTACATTAACAATTGTTTTTTTTGACGTCATGTAGTGCGCATTTTGCGTAAACAACATTAAATTTGCCGTCGTGTGTGTAGAGCGCATTTTCCGAAAAAGTCATGTGATGCGTATTGTTTCATTAAGCAATTGCTTTTATTGTCGCGTCATTTTATGTTTTCTTATACAACCTCCCTTTTTTGTTGTGAAGCGTGCATTTTTCGTACACAATATTCGACATTTTGACGTCATTTCAACGATATACAGATTGTAGATGTGGATATATTTGATGTTTCATCGATCATTTATTAATTCGTAATGCTCGAGGAACGCTGTGGCCCCACTGGGGACCATTTGAATTAATTTGACGCAAGACATAGCGTTGCATGAGATAGCACATCAACTTTCGGTTTTCGTATTTGATTGCAACCAAATGCGGAATAAACACAGTCATCAATCACGACAAAATATACAAACATTAAATTCTATTCTTGCCTAGATACAGATACAAATTGTTCATTAATTCAATTTACTTTACGCTTTGACATTAACATAAAGTGTAACGACACACGTCTAACATTCGTGAAAAACTACCGTTCATTGACCGTTCATTGGCGACATACTATTGTACTGAAGTTATTCAAAACTCTTTAACGCGTTTTGCACGCATCTTAATATTTATATGTGGCGGGGGAGGGTGGAAGAAAAGCAGTATGTAGGAGGGATTCAGGGAAAAAGAAGGGAATATGGGACGTATAGTAGCGATTTCGATTATCAAGTGTGTGCATTTACCCGTATAGCCATTTTCTTCTGCAGTTAGAATGTTTTGTGTTGACATATCAGTAATACATGGAGGAATTCTTCCTTTTCATGTGACGTCATCAAAAGTATGACAAATTCATTTTTAATCAAATTGAAATATGCTCACTATATCTTATAGCTAACGTTTGTTAAAAGACTTTGTAGAAATATGGGTCCAAAAATGTTGTTCACTTGCGAGATGTTTAGATCTAAAATGTGTCACGCAACGCTATCGCGTAATTCGAATCGAGGGATAATTGTCGCGATAAATTCATCTTTGTTATAAAACAGAATCAAAAATAACAGTCCAAAAAACTGATCTGAAATACTGAATTTGCTTTATTTTTAGACCACTTAAGTTTTATCTCCGCCATTTTGGATGATATAAGTCATCATCCAACATGGCGACGCCGTACATTTCTACCAAATAATACGAATCTTTGATCGTCAATAGGTCAGTAACTATTCGCTCTAGAAGCTTCAAAATTGGCAGAATTATATTGTTTTGAATGCTCTCAAAGGATATGAATTTAGGTTTTCACTAGGATTTAAAATAAAACATTTTGCCTAAAGTATCACGTGGTTGCAGCAATGACAGTTAAGTCACCTTGCTTGTTCACACCAACGTACGTAGAATGGAAAATTATCGTAGCTTCCAAAAGATTACGATTACCGCTTAGCGTTGTGTGACTAATAAAGACCATGAATTTTATTTTAAACATTTTGTCCCCGCAGGACACAGTAAACTGTAGTCAACGGCAACTGATCTCAGTCCCTGTCAGGAACACAATCATAAATTACAAATCGCAAAGAAAAAAATTCACTTACGATATTACGCTTCTAGAAAAAAAATATAGTAGAAACAGACCACAAAGCGCGGAATCGAACCCCTGTTCTTCCAACGTTCTAGACAGACGCTCTACCACTGAGCCGACTGGAATTTTCATGTCTTTAGTGAATTGTGTTTCGGTTACCATAAACCAATAGTTGCCCTATCCATACATGTCAATGTAATTCATACAGCGTACTTTATATAACGTACTGATACAGTACTTTATATGTAAATTAACAGTAGCTTAGTGGTAGAGTACTTCTTTACTGATCAGAAGGCCGGGGGATCGACCCCACACTAGTGTATATTTTATCTTCTATGCACATTTTATATCGATATTTTCGAAATTTGTACTTTAAATAGCGTGCTAATACTTGAATGTTCATACAAGTTAAAAGTAGCTCAGTGGTAGAGCACTTGCTTACAGATCAGAGGGCCGGCAGATCGATCCCACACTAGTGTATATTTTATCTTCAATGTACATTTTATATGTATATTTTCGCAAATTGTACTTTAAATAACTTGCTAATACTTGAATGTGTATACAAGTTCATAGTAGCTCAGTGGTAGCGCACTTGCCTACTGTACAGAGGGCCGGGGGATCGATCCCAAACTAATGTATATTTTATCTTCTACGTATATTTTATATGTATATTTTCCTAAATTGTACTTTAAATAGCGTGCTAATACTTGAATGAGTATACAAGTTCACAGTAGCTCAGTGGTAGAGCACTTGCTTACTGATCAGAAGGTTGGGGGATCGAACCCCCCCTAGAGTAAGAGAGTAAGAGAGTAAGAGAGTAAGAGGTAGGGGTAAGCGCCCTGCTCGAAACTTACGACACTCGCATTCTTTTAGCTATTAAGGACCTTAAGCACCGAGAACGAAAACGAGGACGAAGACGAGAGTTAGTCGCCTTTGTTTTAGAGGACGACATCTTTTGTTTGTAATTATAGTGTACATTTCCTCGTTATCAATTTCTTACACGTGTAACAACTAGTCATGTCGTTCAGACAACTCCAGGAAGCTCTGGTTTTAGCGTGTGACGCAGAGTTGATATATCCAGAGGAATGCTGCATTCTTATAGATGAGTTCGAACCTAAAAATTACGACTTTTGCCATGCAGACTACTCCAGGTTCGATTTAAATGCAATAACAAGTGCTAACTGCTGGACCGACTACCGTTTTGCAAAGCTCGATGTGCCATACGTAGCTAATTTACTAGAGCTTCCAGATAAACTGACATGCTATAACCGAACAGCGGCTGGTAAAGAAGAAGCACTATGTATCATGCTTCGTAAGCTATCAAGTCCTTGTAGGTACAGTGACATGGTTCCTCAATTTGGTCGTGCTGTACCCGAGTTGAGCCTAATATTTAATGAGGTTGTCAGCTTAGTTTATGACCGTTTTGGACATTTACTTCATACATTAGATCAAGGCTGGCTTTCATCTGATAAACTAGGTGAAATGGCTCAGGCTGTGTTTAATAAAGGTGCTGCATTAGCAAATTGTTGGGGATTTCTAGACGGCACGGTAAGTTTGAAATCGACTTTGGTCGCCTGTTTATCTAAGTGTATTATTTTAAATAAAACGAACAATATTCTTGAATAACACAAAACCTTGTCTCGCTCACGTATTTTAGCTGAGGAACTCAGTGTTGTGTGACATGTCACGAATGCGAGCGAGACTAGCAAGCCTGAAGCGTGATGACGTTTTACCCTTGTCTCTGGACCAGAATCATTTTCACATTGCTTTTTGTTCACTAATTATGACTATTGTTCCTGTATTCTCGAGGGAATATAAAAAAGTTTGAACATTAAAGGACTTTAAAAACTCGTATGGAGACGGGGATAAAACATAATCTTGCGTCAGGACTACTGACATGTCATGTGCAGTGCAGTAACTGGGATAGATGACGATCATGCTCGATAAATGACTTATCTTATGTTTTGTTCAGATACGACCCATTAGCAGACCAATTGAACATCAGGGGTTGTTCTACAATGGTCACAAACGAGTTCATTGCTTAAAATTTGAACAGGTTATTGCCGCCAATGGACTGACTGCCTGGATGTATGGACCCGTTGGTAAGATTCAATATAACGGAATTGTATTTTGATGATTCAGGACAAAATGCAACTTTTTTTATTTTAATTATAGAGGGAAGAAGACATGATGCAGCGATTTTGAGGATGTCTGGCTTGTACGATGAGTTAGAAAGACATTCATGGGCTGTTAATGGTGATCCTTTGTGTGTTTATGGAGACACCGCCTATCCTTTACGAATTCACCTCCAAACTCCTTACCGAAACGGTGTAAACTTCACTCCACAGCAACACCTTTTTAATACTTCAATGTCCAACGTAAGGGTCTCTGTTGAATGGGCATTTCGGGAGATAGTGCAAAACTGGGGAATATTCGATAGCAAGAGGAAGTTAAAGATTGGACTAAGTGCAGTTGCCAAATTTTATCTCGTTGCAACTTTACTGCGAAATGCACTAACTCAGGGGCGGCGGAACAGTAACAGCCATGGGGGGGGGCACTATAATCCCCCACCCCTCCCCTCCACTCCCCACCTCCCACCCCAAAATCACAAAAAAATTTTTAACTGTGTCAAGTCATGCATTAATGTCTTTTAACCAATATTTTGTGGGGGGGCACGTGCCCCCCCGGCCCCCCCGGTTCCGCCGCCCCTGTAACTTGTTTTTATGGAAGTCAAATCAGCACCTATTTTAACCTCGAACCACCAAACGTCAGAGACTACTTTCTATGAATATAATTTCCCATTAAAGACATAATTTGTACTTACTATAGGTGAACCTTAGTCAAGAATTAACCAGTTGAAGAAATAGATTACATTACACGGAAAATAGAAAATGGGAATGTATTTCAAAATCAACAATAATACATTAATTGCAACACCGCCTATAGAGTGCACTGCACATTAGTTAAACTAGTCTCAACCATTCAGCGCCAATAGTATCTAGTTTGAATCTTACTAAGAATTTATAAGGAATAAATAGAATAATAGTTGCATAATATTATAGAAGTAATGAACAAAAGAAGTGCAGTGGAAGCAAAAAGTGTCTGGATTTACTTGTTGTGTTTGTGCTTGTGAGTGCTTCATAGTGAGTAGCATATAGTTGATATGTCAAATTTATTAGGCACTCAATAGTTAAGATTTGTTTGACATTTATGGGACGTGCTCTCAAAAAGACGTAAAAAAGTACAATAACTATAAGGTGTTAATATACGTGACATTTTGTCGAAACATAAAAAAAACTAATCACACATGTAGAAACAATGCTATGTTTCTCATATTTGTGAGTTCAGCATGCAGTCGACACAATTCAGACATTAAACGAAACAATACTTTTCAATTTTAACATGAGAATTTAGTCTTTCTTGGTGATATGGTTGAAGAGTCCCGCCATCATCTGTTGCTGATTCTGCATCATCTGCATAATCATAGTTGACATTTTGTTGTTGTTGTTCCCTTTGCAATTTCAACTCATCTTGACGCAGATCGAGCTCTTTCTGTCTCATCTCTCTTTCTTGTTGTGAATCTTTCACTCTTTGAGTTATGCTATCTTTAAGAAGTGCAAGAGAATCTGACGACTTCCTTCTCACCCTTTTTTCGTTTATCTCTGGATCATCGTTATCATCCTCTTCATGATCATTATCATCGTCACTTATTTGTTTCTTTCTCTTGGATCCAAGGAATTTCATGGCTAGCTCCCTCATCTTTGCGGCTGTTGCTTCATTTGTGTTATCTTTTTCATCATGACGCATTTTATTAACCTCTTCGATGCGCTCAACGATATCTTGACACACACGATCCATTTCGTTATATTCCTCGTCAGTTCCACCACTTTGTTTTCCTTCGTTTTGCCTTGATTTGAATTCGTCGATGAGTTTTTTAAAACGTTCTCTGCAACTTCGTTTTGAAACTTGAAAGCCTTGGCCAGAGTTGTTTAAGTTGTCAGCAACTTGTTGCCACGCTTTAATCCTGCATCTAACGAACTCGGCTTTTTGGCAAATGGCTCCACCACGACGGATTCTTTCATCGGCATCAACTGATGATGTTCCTTCCAAATGAATAACTGCAAAGTAAAATGAATACAGTTTATTGAAAATATGCCCCCAAACACACGGAAAAAACACGTGTAAAAAATATATATGAAGCTTGTTTCTAAATGCACGGAATCAATAAAGAATTAGATTATCAAGTCATTCCAGTTTGGTAGGCAACGAATTTTTGCTTATATTTATTTTGCTTATCAGGAAAATGACAAGAATTTCGATAAGCGTGCAAAATGGCATTTAATCGCCGCTCTCATATAGTTTTTCTATGGTTCTCATCGACAAAATACTCCTACATATTAGAGTGTAAACACTAAATGTGTACAACAGTTGTCACTAAACAAAAGAAAACAATAGAATTAGCATAATAGCACTATTTATCGGTATTTATCTTGCACACTTTTAGTGCGTGCACTCTAGTGGACAAATCCATGGAAAATTAAACTTTAAATTTTGTTTTTGAAAAAATAAGGCATGGTAATTTACTTGTATGTAAAATGAGCTATATAAATCATTACGAAAAACCTTCTATTTTGTTTTGGAGCATTTTCTGATTTTGTTTCTTGTTCTTTGCCATGTGTATACGTCAAAATGTACAAGTTTTCAGATAAACTGTCAACCATTCTTACCTATGTGCAATAAACCAGGACTAAACTTTCATTATAAAGTTTTGCTCTTGCTCATTCGCATTTTTTTTTATAAAATTAGTTATTTGATAGCTCTACAAAAGGGATATTTAGAAGATCCGAAGCATGAACGTCCTCTGAAGACAGCCATAGCCATCGGATAATGTTGTCCATCATAAACAATGTTGATAATTTTCCCCTGGGGAAAGGAAAATGTCTTTTACAATGTCCCCTGGTCAAGGTGAGGTCCACCAATGTGGATTCATTGCTCAGTTGGTAGAGCATTGCACCGGCAACGCAAAGGTCATGAGTTCGATTCTTGTTGAAAGTCGATTTTTTTTTTTTCTGGTCTTCTTTCAAGGAGGCCCAGTTAGGGGAGGGGGGTATTGAGATCCCGTATCCCCTAAATATGTAACGTAAATATCCCGTATACCTTTAACTTTCAAACTTGGTATCCCTCAAAACTGACCACAACTTCGGTCAAGCGTGTTGGAACTCTTCCCCAGTGCCTTTGCGCGCAAAAGCACAGGCATCCCGAACTGGAAATACGCTGTAAAGATCGCATATATCTACCTTCTTGTTGGTATTCAGAGACCGCTGTAACAGTTGAATCACCATAAATTCATTTATTTATTAATTGTAAAGTTGTTTCTACGTCTGGTTTTGCTATTTTTGATTGGCCAGCTTTGTTCAGACGGCCGGAATACAATCTATCGACATAATTGTTTGTCAAGATCCCTGATACCCCTAAATTTTAGTGTAAGTATCCCGTGTCCCTCTAAGTTTTTCATCCAATATCCGGATCCCCAAAACCCCTAACTGGGCCTCTTCAAGCAATTGCATTAATTGCTTTCATTACCGTGACGATTATTCAATTTACTGTAAAGGCAAAAATGCAGAGAAATGTATGACCGGCGTAATTATATATTCAGCTGGTCATATCTCAGCCACTATTGATTCTCATAAAACTTCGAATTTAATCCTTTTTAAAGACATTCTTCGCTCTCATGACGTCATCACTTCTGGTACCCATGCATTTGCTTCTTTCTATTAGCGCGATGGTTTATGGGAAAATTTTCTAATGAAATGACGTCATAATGGTCAGACGAAAACAAAATGGACGACGATGAGGACAGGGAAAGCGAAGGTAGGCTTCTTGCATTTTTGCACTGAATTAAAGCTTAGTTTTATTCCAAAACAATATACATAATCTCTTAATTACCCATAGCTTCTGCATGAGTAACATCATTTGTTTTTACTCCAGAAATAGCGAAATATTTTGCTTATGACACAAGTACATTTGAGGACAACCAACTCGAGATCATAATGTCTTCACATTTTGTCTTTATATTTTAGTTGATATCTGCCGTGTATGTCGAACAGAAGGGGCGCCAGATAGACAACTTTTCCATCCATGTATCTGTACAGGAAGTATCAAATATATACATCAAGATTGGTAAGGTTTAATGAAGCAAAGAATAATAGTTTTGTTGTGTATATAGACTATTTTTGTTGTCATACGACATCTTGATCATCTATTTCGCTTCCTGGAAATATTTTAAAAACTCCTTGTTTTGAATGATATTTAATGCCTTTCCTTGAAATATCCATTTGTCTTTTTTAACAGTTTACTTCAATGGTTAAAACACAGCAAAAAAGAGTAAGTTCGATAGCTGCGTTAGCTTCTTTGAAATGAATTATTATGATTGCATTGTATTGTTGAACTATGTTTGCTTGACTTTTTTTATCGAAAGTGAAAGTACAAAATCACAATTTCTAGCTATCATTTTGACATGTCATGTTTGTTATGGTGTCATGTTGTGTTAAACATAATTTTATTGTAATTTTCATATGATCAATGTAATTTTCCTGACAGATATTGTGAATTATGCAATCACAGATTTACTTTCAAACCAAGTAAGTTCAATTTCTCTCTTGTTCCTTTTTTATTGCATAATTATTTTAATAGTTATTCACTGAAATTGCAGAAAGACAATCGAGTTATTTATGGGATCAGTCAAGCAATAGATAAATTGCAGTGTTAAAATGCTAGTTGGAATTTATTGTGTTATATATATTTATTAAACTTGTTTTATTTATTCGTAACTTAACCCTATATTGCTACATGATTCAAATGCAGTGAGTATATAATAATTCTACTTATACTAGTTAGCCAACAAAGAGGTAGACTAAAAATGTAACAATACTCATTTAAATGCAAAGTGTGATAGTAAAATATCTTTGTTTCAAGGCAAGCAAACTAGCAGAAATAAATATCAGTCTATTTTTAAAGAGCAAATTTGAATTTAACAGAATAGTACTGACTGGTCACTTTTTTTTATCTAATATTGAGTTGTATTTAAAATGTACATTGTTTTGTTTTTGTGTTGTAGTATACTCACCGGATATGCCCACTCATCTGCCCATCAAAGATTTTATCAGTGGTCTTGCTCGTAACATTCTCAGAGCAGTAAGATACTGGTTACATTATACACTTGTAGCAATAGCATGGCTAGGAGTAGTGCCAATTACTGCTTGTAAGTCATCATAATATTATATGTTACTGTCATTGTATTAGAGTGTGCAACTTCATATGAGTGGGAAACCATAATATATCATATCATAATAATGTTGAAAAAAAGTAATTGAACTGAGATCTGCATAGTAGTTGGTATCGGTTTTCCTGTCTTGTGAAAATTATTCTATATAATAATTGTTACTGAATATATCTTTTATTTGAACAAGTGCGTTATTTTGATTTCTTTTTTTTTTTTTTTTTGTAAATGGTTATAATTTCTATTCTTATTTTCAAGACAGTAGAAAAGCTAGAAAAAAAAATATAGATTACAGGATCAGGATGTACAAATGGTCTACCATCATAGACTGTTACATGTAATATGTAATTGATTAATAATTAAGTGTTAATTAAAACTTTTCATTTACTTATTTATAAAAACGTTTCATTTTCATTTCAGACCGTATCTATAGATGTCTTTTTACTGGCTCAGTTAGCTCATTACTTACCCTACCTCTAGATATGCTATCAACGTGAGTATTGCATACAACATATTTCAAAGCTATTAGATAATTTGTTCTTACTGAATGTCAACAAGACATGTAAATTAATATGTTGGTTGTAGAATTGATAAAATCAAAAGATAGATTTTTGAAAATACCATCTAAGTTCTGATAAGTGCTGTTGGTGTCTAACCAAAAATGTTCTCTATTTTTTTTTTTTTTTTTTTTTTTTTTTTTTGCAGAGAGAATGTTCTTATGGATTGTGTCCGAGGTTGTTTTGTGGTTGCTTGTACTTTGTGTGCGTTTATTAGTTTAGTATGGTTACGAGAACAGATAGTACTGAATGGTGGACCAGAATGGTTGCATCAAAACTTAGATCCCTTACCACAAATACCAGCACATCTCTTTGGTGGAGCTCAACCAGTGAGTACATCACTTCTATATTTCAAAATTTATCAAAACAACTCAAGCTATGGTGTAAATCTCGTGTTGAATTTGCTAAATTGAATGACATGGTTGATTCTAGGGAGGGCAGGGCAGAAGTACTCAACATGTATTTGTTTGTTTACTTTTCTATGCATGACTGGGTACTTATTGAATACATTTGTTTACTATTTTATATAATTATGGTGTTTATGTTTGTTTCATAGGCTGGACAGGGGGGTGATGGTCAGGGTGGTGGTAATGGTGGTCAGGCAGAGGCTGGTGTACAAGCAAATGCAGAAGACATTGATGATCACGACCTTGATAATCAACTACAGGATAATGCTGCCATCAATAATGGTACAAACATGATACTGTAGAGAGCTGTGGTTATCAATAAACTAGCCTACCATGGAAGTCTATTGCTTTTCTGCATGATTTTAGTTGACATTATTATGATAGATATTTAGGCAAAGCACCATCATATGACAATAAGAATATTCATAATGGACCTTTAGTGTTTTCTAATTTACTATAACATCAGAGAGCTTCACCTCCTCATAGTTACTGTTGCTATGTCCCACAAACCCATTAAATTTGTCAGGAGTCTGAAACTTTTAGTACTGAAAATTGATTATGAATAGGTAAAGTTATCGGCTTTGTGGGAGACCAGCCTAATGAGCTGAAGGAACAATGTCAAATATAAATGCCTTTCCTTTCTTGTAATCAAGACTTATTTATTGTTATTGTTGTTGTTTATATTATCAGATGATAATAACTGGAACCCAGTAGAGTGGGAGAGAGCAGCAGAAGAGCTCACCTGGGAAAGAGTAAGTATATAAACATACAATGATGTCGCATTATTTTAGTATTGACAAGTGTACATGTAAATTATGATATTGTATAGACTAAACAGCAATTCTTCTCCATTTCTAGATGCTCGGCCTTGATGGCTCCTTGGTATTTCTAGTAAGTGAACACCAGTTGAATAAGGAGCACATAATATTTGTACAACTATGAATAGTTAATATATTAATATTATTATTATTATTGTTATTATTATCATTATTATTATTTATTATTAATATTATTTATTATTAATAATATTATTATTAATATTATATATTACTATATTAATAATTAGTAAGTGAACACTGAATAAGGAGCACATAATAATTGTACAACTATTAATACTGGTAACAATTAAAGTTTAGTTACCATTTCACTTGCATCCTGTGAACTCAAGTGTTTGTATTTTGCAGGAGCATGTCTTTTGGGTTGTATCTCTCAACACCTCATTCATCTTGGTATTTGGTAAGTGTTTAAGAATGACCATGCCCAAGATAACGATATTGAATAGTGATAACATAATTACTGATGCCTAATCAGGATTATGATAGTATCCTTAGCTGACAGTAGTGCCACCATTGCAAGTATCTTAATAACAACCATTCATCGTCATCATCATCATCATCATCATCTCGTCACAATGATTGATGGTGATGATTTATGGTGAATATTCTAGGGCTTGTTGTATGAAGCATACATAGTGCTATCCACTGGATAAATCGCTATCCAGTGGATAAATTCCATAGAAATCCCTTGGAGTGCATAGCTTTATCCAGAGGATAACTTTATCCAAGCTTTGTAAAACTGGCAAGAATGGATTGAACAATTACAGTGTAATAAAAGATGTGATATTAATGGTGGTTGTCATTCTGCTGTGATCACTTACATTATCTTGTTTTATTTGTTAGCCTTTTGTCCATTCCATATTGGTCAGTTTGCAGTAATGTTGATGTCCATGGAAGATACAGTTGAATCTTCCAAGTTTGATGGAGCCCTTAAGACCGTACTAGGTTATGTAATATTAGCAATGTTGTTAGTTGTTTGTCATGTATCCTTTAAAACTATTAACTCATGAAAGTGATTTTATGGATATGCAATTGCCACCCAAACAACTTGCAAAAACAGATTTGTCATTTTGCACTTCTGAATCAGTAAAATGTTTTCCAATTATGACAGTCATAGATTTATGAAATGTGTCTGTCCTTGAGCTTGCTTCATGAATTTATAAAACAAGTCTGGCCTTGGGGATACTTTTTTGTAATACAGTGGAACCCCTCTATTCCGGGCAGTACTGGGACCAAAGGAAATGTCCTGTTTGGAGGGGATTCTGGTTTACTGAGATTAATTTTACCAGAGATATTGGAAAAAGTTGAATTGTGGACTGAAAAAAGTTGATTGGTTTAAAGAGTTTTTCGGTATATTGAGGATCTAGTATAGAGGGGTTTTACTGTATACACAATGTACATGTAAGTGGGCCTTCTGTAGGAGAATTTGCATACAGATCGGACACTAACATTGTATATTACTTATCAAATGTCTCTGGAGATTAATGCTGCTATGTTGTAGATGTAATTTAGCCAACAAAGATGTTTCAAGCTAAACTGTATGCAAATCAGGCCAAAACTGTGTCAATAATTACAGATGCCTTCATGGTAGTGATTTTGCGTTGTTCCCACATTGTTCTAGGCTTATGAATTGATCATGAATATGATAAGTAATATAATGTTATACAATATATGTGGCAGATCAGTATGAGAGTTTAAAACAGTGAGCTGCAAGCAATCTGACATCACACAGATCAAATGTCAATATTGTATATAAATCAATTTAGTTATGATGCTACTCCGACAAAGGACTAATGTCCAAAACATCAGTTTTGCATCATGTACCACATGTCTTTATATTTAGCAACTTTTCATAAAATGTTTTAAAGATGAGACTTGTTGCTTTTCTTAACATCGCTACATTTGCAGTCTGTGTCATCTTTCTTTGCTCTGAGAAAGTAAGTAATTACAGTTCACAATGTCATATAGCGATACTTCATGTTTACGAACAAACAAATTGTTATGCTAATGTGCCAACCAGAACAACAATAAGCTCTATTGAAATAATGGCTGATCACTGTCTGGTGGGCACATGAATAACAAAGGTTTACTTCAGCTGAAGTATCACTATCGTATAATAATACTTTGTAAATAATTATTGTTTCTCAGCATTCATAATGACAAAATGTTTGATTTGATGGGTTGAAATGTCTTTTTTATTTTAATTAATAGAACTAGATAGTACTACAGTATTTAGCTGTATTTCATGGAGGTAAAACCTTTTTTGTTTTGCAGAGCTAAAAGAATATTTGGATTATGTTATGTTGTTGTCAAAGTAGGTGAAGTGCATACATTGCAAGATCTGTTAATTTAGACTTCCATTCACTTGTTCATTTGATAATTCATAATCCATTCAATTAATTCCATCAGTCATTCATGCATGTGTTCAGTTATGGACTGATTCATTCATCCATCCATCCATCTATTCATTCATTCATCCATCCATCTATTCATTCATTCATCCATTCATTCATTCATCAATTATTCTTATCTATTAATTCATTCATTCATCCACATTCAACTGAAAATTCAGGTGTCCTCTCTTGGTACATTTCAAAATATCATTTTGTCAAGATATTATTTGTGACATCTTCCCTTTGCAATCTTGATGTTATACTTTATTGATGCATGAACTGCTGTTGTATTGTCAAGATAGTATTGTGACATCTTCCCCTTGCAATCTTGATAGGTTTCTCTGTTGATGGTGGTTGAGATTGGTATCTTTCCACTGGTCTGTGGATGGTGGCTTGATATTTGTTCTCTGGTTAGTATTATCCATCGATAATTCTATTTCAAATATGACCTAAATTGTATTGACTCAAATGATAGAAAAGAAAAGAAAGTCTCATAACAAACAGAATGTAAATTAAAAACGTTTTCTACCTTAAGTTGATAATAATGAAAATCATTATAATACTCTGACTTATAATAAATTATAATTATTGTAGCTTTAGTGAAACTTAAGATATCAGGTTTAAAAGGTTGTTTATTTTATAGGATTTAAGGATAATATAGAATTAACCTAGCAATAAAGATTGTTGTTGTTTTACTAGGCATTGTTTGGTGCAACCTTGAAAGACAGAATACAAAGCATGACTTCTGCTCCAGGTACAGCCATGTTTCTACATTGGCTAGTTGGTATGGTCTACGTGTTTTATTTTGCTTCATTTGTTCTATTACTACGTGAAGTACTGCGACCTGGTGTACTCTGGTTCCTTAGGAATCTCAATGACCCTGACTTTCATCCAGTTCAAGAGGTATTGAATGTTAAGTACTTATTGGTTATTCTGTTCATTTTTATTCATTGATTTACTGGTTGGTTTATTCATTCATTCATTGACTGACTGTGGTTAGGTGGCTAGTTGATTACACATGTATTCATTGATTTATTTGAATGTTTACTTTTTCATTGACTCATGTGAACCATTCATTTCGATAGTTATTAATTCAAGATTTTCATTTTTTCATGTCCACTGATCAATATTTGTGTTAATCACTAATGTGCGATTATCATTGTTAATATTTCTAATCTTATCTGTTTATTTGGTGAATTTATTAATCCATTTTCTCTGATAGATGATTCGTTTGCCAGTTTATCGACATGCAAGGAGATTCCTTTTATCACTGGTAAGGTCAAAACCTCTTGATCATTGAAGTAGTTAGAAGCCATTCCCTTTTAGCTTATTTTACTGCTTTAAAATATAAAACGTCTACACTTGCTGAGAGTTTATAAATCTGTGCTGTTGGAAAAGGGATGTGTAACAAAGATATGCCAATGCTCAGCCAATCAGATTTCACATTTCTTGGTATAATATGTTCTGATTGGCTAAGCTCTGGGATGTAATCTATAAAGTGCAGATTTGAATGCTCTTGAAAGCACAGATTTAAATGGTACAACTTATTGTTGTGTTTGTTTGTAGGTTGTATTTGGTACCACAGTTCTTCTCATGATGTTTTTACCAGTCAGTCTTATTAAATGGTGTATTCCTAGCTTTCTGCCCTACAATGTACAGCTATCAAGGTACAATTTACAGTCATGGTCATGATAGACCAAATCATATAATCAAATAAATAAAAGCTCTCCACTGCATAGAAATTATTTGATGTATGTATTCTATTCTCTTGGATACTAACTAATCTGGCGGCCAGATAGCACCTTATCCATTCTTCCTTTAGCTGGCTTGATTTAAATGTCTGTTTTATCCAGTGAAGTCAGAATACTATTCCTCAAACTTTCTCCTTCATTCATTCTTTTTTACATGTTTCTGGGATATTTTTTGGTAATGTTTTAAATGTCTGTTTTATCCAGTGAAGCTCCAGTTAGTGAACTATCCCTTGAACTCCTTCTACTACAAGTAGTTCTACCAGCCCTACTAGAACAAGGTCATACTAGACAGTGGTTGAAAAGCATCATTAAAGGATGGGCTCTCAGTGCTGCTTATTTATTGTAAGTCAAACAAACAAATGTAAAATACATACTAATGAATGGTCTGTGAAGTACCAATATTGCTACTAATCTTACAGCCAAATTTGTCGTATCGCGACCAGCCGTTTCAAAACTTTGCTTTAATTTTGGTCTTTTCTGAACCGTCAATCAAGTTCATAGGGCGGAGCTTGACCTAACATGTTCTGTCATTGGACAACTTGAAATAAACTCCACCTCTGAAATTGATTGATGGTTCAGAAAAGACCAAATCAAAACAAAGTTTTCAAACGGCGGGTCATGATACAACGAATTTAGCTGTAAAGTCAGAATCACAGAGTTCATTCTATACTTGTCTAATCTCCGAAACCTAGCAATATTAAAAATAAATGCAATATTGTCTTTTTGTGCCAAACCACATGAAGGAAATGATTTGCTTCATATTTTATGATTTGTGTACAATGCATGCACTGAACATGGTGGGCAGTTATAATACACACAGATGCATCTGTAGCGATAACAGAATAAAATCATTAGACTATTCATTGTGGAGGGTCAATTATAAAGGATGCTTTCAACATTCATTTTATTTGTACTACAAAGTTAAAACTGATAATAATTCCAAAAAAAAATAGATTAGACAAATTTGGTAGTACATGTCATCTGTCTCACGATGGATGTCATGGGCTTATACTTCAACCTTTATTAATGATACAGAATTCATTATTGCAGTAGTAGAATTACCGCACTTGAATGTACTTTAGCTAATCCAGGCAGTATAATGCCTTTTTGTACTTTATTTGGTGCTAATTTTAAGGGTTAATTTTAACATTATTTCAAATCGTTTCACAGAGATCTCAGGTCATATCTTATTGGAGATGTACCATTGGATGGGCAAGAAAATGTAAGTTTGCTTTCGAATTTGTTCCACATTTTCCTTCTGATTACTTGCTGATTCAGTGCTCACAATTTCACTGGTGTAACTTTTGAACAAATCCAGCTATACACTGAATGGCTAGACTATCATCACACATTGAGACAGTACTCTCCACTAACTTGTTGCACCTTCTTGGCAATGACTCTGATGTGTTGTTTTGATTACCTACTGATTTAGTACCCAGTACCTTTATGGTTTGTTGAAAGACTGATGTCACTTAATGTCAACTTTCAAACTTGGAACTTTCAAACAAATGGAAAAAATACATCCCATCCCTCGAGATATGAAATCCTGACATAATTGCCAGTATTTGCTTTAATTATTGTAGGTCTATGGTCATGGTTTAGCTAATAATGGTCAGCCTGTTAACCCTAACAATGCCGCCGGTGATAACCAAGCACCTGTACAACCAGTAGTACACAATCCTGATGGTACTGTGTTTGGGTTTCAGCCTTACATCAGACCTAAGGCTTTCTCTCTCAAGGTATCTGTACTATTTATACATCACCACCACCATTATCATTGCCATCATCCCCTCAACTATCATCATTCCTATCATCATCACTGTCACCATCAACACCACTATTATCATTGCCGTCACCCCCCTAATGATCATCATTCTTGTCACCATCATCATCATCATCACTGTCACCGTCACCACCATTATTATTGCCGTCATCCCCCCAACTATCATCATTCTTGTCACCATCATCATCATCATCACTGTCACCGTCACCACTATTATTATTGCCGTCATCCCCCAACTATCATCATTCTTGTCACCATCATCATCATCACCATTATCACCACTATTATCGCTGTCATTTGATCCTCTCAAATAGAGTTATTTTCCAATAACTGGGAAACATTATTGTTACAATACTGTTAAGATATACGATCGATGATTTGATAGTTTTCTTAGAAACTAAGGTTACAATTTACTACAAAACTGTTTCCCTCTCCTACAAAAGCTACTCTATCATGATCACTATCTTCATCCCTGTCGTCATCATCATTATAACTATCATCTCCATAATCACCGTCAAAGCCATAATCACTGTCATAAGTATCAACATCTTACCCACTAACCACCATCATCGTTGTTGCCATCAGTTCATCATTCTTTCCTTCCTAGCTTCCAATGTACAAATCTCAATTAATTGAATGAAAATTAAAGTAAAATGATTGATTTGGATTTGGAAATGCCACTATTACCAAAGGAATGTAACATGAATCTCTGCGATCGTTTTCAAAGAAAATGTTCAATTGCGGTTTTTGTTGTTGTTTTGTTTTAGATTGGTCTTCTGGTCTTGTTCATGTGTTTGTCCATGTCCTTTGCCAGCTTTATCACCTTGACTGTACCTGGTAAGAGTGGAAATGCTTCTTTCTTACTGGCTAAACTTCTTTTATCTCTCTATGTATATTCTTCCACCTTGTAAAATTCATGTTCCAAACGAGGTCGCTCATGCTGTGTTTTCGCATAGGTCCTTTTCACCTGAAAGTAAGACTTGTTGCAGTTCTCAAATCACCCTTAAATCTCCAAGAATGATATAATCTTTCTGCTAAATTGAAGTATTTAGTTGAAAACTCAAAGCAAAAAAAAAAGTTGTTGTTATTGGAGTTGTTCTTTTTATGTGTAGAAAATATTTCCGTACCGTGTCGTAACCGTAGTTTCCAAAAAAAAACATTCCAATCATCAGTGTTGTTTCGTAGCGGTATTGTAATAATAATAATAATAATAATAATAATATAATAATAATGCCCTTTATTTAAAGAGGGTAGCTAGAATTACATTGCGTAATTTTCATCCATGCCCCAGTAACCATACTGTTTTCCACTGATACCAAAACGACCCTATTTTGTTATTTTATTATATGTTGAGATTTAGAAACAATAGAAAATCTCGTGCACAAAATGAAGCACGCGCGACTATATTGTTCAAAAGACGCTATGCGCGCAATTCTCTGTAACTGACAAACTTGAATCAAACATCGCGCGCGATATTGTAGTTGCGCGCAGTTGTGTGTGCGCAAATCCACCAGAGCGCACTGTACAGAATTTATTCCAGAACAATGTCGTGTGAAGCAGTATTACGTCACATTGACGGAACATTCCAATAATATACATTTTCTATTCCATTCATTCTAAGAACGTCTTCTAAAGTGATATTAGGATGTTCGCAAACCTGGAAAGATTTTGACCGTTACATGTTCTGCGCGCGCTGTTTTTAAGTTTGGCACTTTGCGCGCACAGCAACGCGCGCGACCTTTCCCCCACCAACCGTCAAAACATTTTAAAGATGGCGTTTGAATAATCGACATTTTTAGGAATGAAATTCGAAAGTTTTTAGTGTGCGAAAAAACAATAATGTTAACCGGTACAAAACTTTTCTGTTAGAATTTTGCCTTGTATGCAACATTGTCAGAAAACGCCAAGCAATTTCCCTTCACTTCTCTTTTTTTCCATGCATCTTTTCATTACCTATGATTTCTCGCAGTTCGTCTTATTTATGTCTTTTCTTTCAGTATCAATTGGTCGTGCCATCATGTCTCTTTGGATGGGTTCTCTACCTGTCCATGAACTGTATACAGCAGCTTGTGGACTGTACTTCTTATGGTTGGTCTGTAGACTGTGTTCTATCACTGTCTCGTGGGTCCCTCTTGGATTGCAAGGAGTGACAAAGAAAGTCTTTGGATGGATATTATTGGTAAATTACTAGCATTGTCATTGATTGACTTATTAAATGACCGATGGATTGATGATAAGTTCTTGTTTTGTGAATATATTGGTTTGTTGGGTGGATGTTTTGTTGGTCAGTTGGTTAACTGACTGAATGATCCATCGATGCATTGATTGACTGACTAATCAATTGTGATTTTATCCACTCGTTAGGGCATCAAGTTATTATTTATTGCTGCTGTCCTAATTGGTGTTGTCCCATTGCTACTTGGTCTTTTATTTGAGCTAATTGTCATTATTCCACTACGAGTTGCACATGACCAAACACCGCTTTACTTTCCTTGGCAGGTTAGTCCATACGTTATTTGACATGCAACGTTTGAATGGTTTTTGATTTCCGTTGATTGTCTCTCGGTATAAAACACACCTAGTTTTCCTTTGTAATTTATCTAATTCCTTTCGTACCCTGTACAATAATCTGTTTGTCTGTCTGTTGCCTGTCTGTCTGTCTGCCTGTCTGTCTGTCTGCCTGTCATTTTTCTCATGTCTGTCTGTCTGTCTGTCATTATCTCATGTCTTTCTGTCTGTCTGCCTGTCATTTTTCTCATGTCTGTCTGTCTGTTGCCTGTCTGTCTGCTTGCCTGCCTGTCTTTCTGTCTGTCTGCCTGTCATTTTTCTCATGTCTGTCTGTCTGTTGCCTGTCTGTCTGCTTGCCTGTCTGTCTGCCTGTCATTTTTCTCATGTCTGTCTGTCTGTTCCCTGTCTGTCTGCTTGCCTGCCTGTCTGTCTGTCTGTCTGTCTGTCATTATCTCATGTCTTTCTGTCTGTTTTTCTCGTAGGATTGGGCGCTGGGTGTTCTTCACATGAAGATAATCTGCGCTGTCACTATGATGGGACCCAACTGGTGGTTGAAGCGAGTACTTGAACAAGTCTACAATGATGGGATACGTAACGTGAATGCATCGTTTATCATACAAAAACTAGCTGTTCCTGTAGTCGTAACTCTTCTGCTGTCTCTCGCTGTACCATACTTCATCGCTGCTGGTGTAATACCGTTATTTGGTAAGAAATTGGGAAATGACTCACTAAGTTTCAGGCAGTCAGGACAGAGTAAAGGGAGGGGTACGCGAAAGGCTTATAAACAACCCGACAATGCTAAGGAAATGAGATATAAAAAGCCTCTGAGTGTGTAATAGAGCTAATGGTGATGATTTATCAAAGAAACGTCAAACAACACTCATTTGGGGAAGGGTTTTGTCTCGAAATGTTTTCAACTTATTCAAAACGAACTCATCGAACTTATATAGTTCAAATTATGCACATTTTTTGCCTCAGCTTATTCTCATGTCATGGTTGGAGCATTAAAGACTCGATGGAGGTTCGAAGATCTACAGTGATTTTTTTTCGTTGGATTGTATACTAAAGTGATCTGTTTGCGTTTCAGTTGAATCTACAGAGACGCAGTTGTATTGTATGAGACGTATCTACCCATTCCTACTAGCCGTGATATTAGTCATAGTATGTGCTATATTCCAAGGAAGACAGTTTCAACGACTGTACGAACGAATTAAGAATGATAAGTAAGTCAACTTGAATATCGTCATTGGCATCATTATGCGAAAGTCGTCGTTGTCATCGTCATCATTATCTTCATTACTGCATCAGTCATCATCATCATCTTCATCATTATCTTCATTACTGCATCAGTCATCATCGTCATCTTCATTAGTGCATCAGTCATCATCATCATCATTATCTTCATTACTGCATCAGTCATCATCATTATCTTCATTACTGCATCAATCATCATCATCATCTTCATTATTATCTTCATTACTGCATCAGTCATCATCTTCATCTTCATTATTACCTTCATTACTGCATCAGTCATTATCATCATCATCATTATTGTCATCATCGTTTTGTATTTTTCTTTATTTGGTCCCATCCCCTATCCATTTTTTTATCGTTCCCAGTCCCCCTATAAACGGTTTTGAAGAACATTTGTGGTAGTTACAAGAACTATTTATGTCTTTGCAGATATCTTGTTGGTCAGCGACTTGTCAACTATGAACATCGTAAAAGAACAGAATACAAATCAGACAACCCAGCACGAATAAACTAGAGATTAAGCCAAATTATAAATAGTATCATTGCCATTGTAGATGCTGTAATAAAATATAATACACAATATCAACTATAAAACTGAGGTCTAAGTCGTTGTGTTCTTGAGGTCGAGTCACATGGTGAGTCATGAAAATACAGTATTTCGCTTGAAGGAAAAACAAAACAACACTTACGCCCCCTCTGGATCTTTGATTATACCCTGGAGAGAGTTTGCAATCCTATGTCCATAGGAACTTTGATAATACATAGTATGTTAATGAAATAAATATATGTTCAATTAGCCCGAGCTGTAAAATCTAGCTCAGGGTAGGTAGAGTCCAAATCGGTATGAAAGTAGCTCCATTACAATTCTCACAATGGGTACTAAAAGACGGAAAACAAAGCTTTGAGAGATCGGTAAAATCAACCTCATCTCGAGAACTAGGAAAAGTCACTGAGAAGATCGATAAACTTTCTTTGGTTAAAACATACTTTTAAAAAGTAGGAAAATGTTCAGACTACGTCCATATAAATTTAGAAACACAACATTTATCCGGTTAGGCTTTCCGTCCACACTAAAACGCATGAATCCGAAACAATTTTATGCAAATTTCAAATCTATACGGCATACTAGTCAAGCCATGGTCTCAATTCAAATATGTATTACAATCGTTAAGTGACTGATGTGGTTGGTGCAAGTGGTTGTTATATATGGCGCTCAGTCTGAGCTATAAAAAGAAAATTAAGGATAAACGCATGTGAGTCAATCAATGCGGCAAAATGAAGCACTCCCACATATTGTGCTATTGTACATGTTGTTCAAAACCGTGAAGGCAGGTAACATAATAAATATCATTGATATGTAAACTGATTGCAAGTTTTGGTGTAGATAATGACTAAAAATTTCAATTGTCAATTTTGTTCGAATAATAGACGGAAAATCGTTTCATTGGAAATATTATTGATTTGAATTTCGCATGGCCTAGTGCCTCACCCTCGCTTGAATTGATCCGTGATCGAAGTTGAAGGTTCAAGCATGTTTTAAAATTCAGTATTCAACATCGTTTCAAAACTTATCTAAATATCACACTCTGGCAATATTCAGGTATGAAAAGTTTTGAGTTGATAATAAATGTTAATTAATAAAGTAAAAATATTTTTTTTACAAATAAATACTGAAATAAACTCAGTTATATGATATGAACAAAGTATGGTTTGTTGCGCTTGCCTGCACACTAGAAAAAGATCAGATAAATTAATTAATTTGACCAGTTTTGATTAGATCATAAAATTTGATTTCCAATTTCAGACATTGAAGTCAAAATATTTAAAGTGGCAAAACATATCTCTACATGATTAGCATTTGAACTAATCAACAAGGAATTTATCAATATTGTTCACTTCAGATACGCACGAATGACATAATTCATCATGATTATCATGTTCAATCACTAAATCATAATTCGACAAAAAACTTTGAAAATTCATAAATGCATATGAAAATAGTAACCAAGTTTCTGAAATATGAATATTTCAATTTTTTAATTTTGACTTTTGACATAAAATTATGATAACATAATTAGTTTACGCACTGGCACACAGCGCTTCGTCATAAAGGACGGACCATTAGATATTTGATGGGGGTGGGGTGGGGGGGGGGGCTGGGCAAATACCCAAAAAAATATCGAGCAAAGTCTTAAACGTAGAAAAAAATAACGTGCACCGCAGATGTGCCAATAAAAAAAATATTGTACAGGGAGGAAGATATCCTGCGCAACCATCACATGTGGAAAAAATATCCTAAAAAAAAAAAATATATATATATATATATTGCACAACCCCACCCCTCCAATATCTAATGGTCCGTCCCCAAGGCACTTCTTCCGATATATCCCCCATCGAATTCCACAACATCCAAAATCACATCGTTTAAAAAGAATGATTTTTAATGTCTATTTTATGAAGAAAACAATAAACGTTTACAGGAACTTTGAAAGATTCCCGAGTAAAATATGTGATTCTTGATTTTCAATCGGTCTATTTTATAAAGGACAAGCCTATTTGAAATATTTTAAACAAAGTTTTGTAAAGAAGTTTCTAGCATAAAGTAAAACAAGCATTCTTCCGGAGATTCAACATCTTTATGAAAGAAAAATTAGGAATTATACAGTATGAAACAAACAAAAAAATATCAGTGGATATGAATGCATCAAGCCTAAATTAAATCGAAATTCATGTTTTGAAAATCCATGAAGCGTGTTGGAAGTATTTGCTGTAAAACCCACCCTCGAGCTGAAAAAAGTTGTTGTCGAATATATGGCAACAAGAACAAAAAAGTTTAATAAAAATAAATACAAATTTTGAAGTAAAAAAAATTAGTACCTGTAAAAAATAATGATTTTTATTCTGCATGGCGCACTCATTCAAATTCAGACGCGCATGAAATCACACGCTAGTTTGCTGTGACCATTGTAGCTGTGATTTCATGTGCATCGTAAATTGACTCAAATTGAATATCATTCAGGTTGTTAGCTCATTCGGAAATCACCAACGAAGAGAACACACCTTGACTGTTAAACAGCAAATAACTCCAGTAAGGTAAGAAGCAAATTCATACTTATTTTGCTTTTCTTATTTTGTGAACCACAAAAATGAAATGCGCTATATATAAGCATAATTTATATAAGAAATTGTAAAATTAAAAGACAATAAAAAATGCGCTTTTCATTTAAGTGTGATCACTCACAATGTTGTTTGCCCAAGCACTCATTTCTCAATAACAGTAGAGTTTTCACAACAACTCATCTACATTTCAATTAATTGAATTTCGATTATTTTTTCATTCTTAGATCAATTATGAAGCTCCAAATTCTATTAGGACTAGCCCTGGTAGTCGCTGCAACTGCGCTAAAGCAAGACGACGAAGAAAAACAAATAGGTGCGTGAGCTATTTTATTTTTATATATTTTCTCTTTATCGTGACTCCAAAGAAAGATCCCTAACGGCTTCTATATAAGCACTCGTCCGTCAAATTTGTATCATTCCTTGTGTGATCAACCTTTGAGTTATATTCCATTAATTGACAAAATAGTTCTCTTAAAGTCTTTGTTCTCTATACTTAGTGAATAATTCATGATAACACTTTTAGTGCGTATAGTTGTAGTCTGTGCTCTCCACTTACTACACGGACTCTTCTACGTGTTCTAGTTCATGACCATCTTGCAGGAGATCCCACGAACTAAGGACTCAGTTAAAACACACAAGTCCTATACACTATACATACTACATATCCTAATGACACTAACACTAGTCACACAACCAGATAAACAACCAAAATACTCTAACATAAAATTCATAAAATTTCGGGTAAACAACTGAAGGTACGCAGATCTATGAATTTAGTGCGAATTCCTCGCTACGCTTGATCCGCGCTAGGGAACATTGATACGCTACTTGGTTAGCATCTTATTAGTGTTGAATGCAACCAGTGAACCACGACAAGCAGTGACTTGGACCATGGATTCCATTTGTTTTACCCGTAACCAAGTGTTGTCAATCAAGAAGGGGCGTGGCTCACTATCTCAAAGAGCTGATGACTTTAGTCCCCCAGGCCCCACGACCCCCAGAGAATGGAATGAAATTAAATCAATATTGTACGTCGGTCGGTTTTTTAACTTTGTAATTTTATAACCTCAATTTTAAAGGTTTGACGTTCAAACTTTCGGAGAGTATTGAGTTAACGTAGTTTTGTATTCTTTTTGAGCTATATTGAAATTTTTGATTGACAAGGTCATCTAATGGTTATTTATTACATATGTTACACTTTACTATCAATATCATATTTTGATGATTTTCTTTGTGTTTTCACGCGCTTTTTGAAAATCACTCTATGAAGATCATGTCATGACATACGAACAAAGTACCTATTATGTAATAAACGTCTTTTTTCTTTCAATCCACAAATAGATACCAATAATGGTTTTAGTTTCTTCAAACGTCATCCAGCAAAACCCAACGTTCTTAAACAAGTCAAGGATGGTGAGTTTCTTCACTTATTTAATGCCATCGATTAATCACGTTATGTCATATTTAGTATCTATTGTACGTAGTTGAAAGGTCTGAAGCCAGGCAAATCAGTGTTTAGCGAAGTAATATTTATCGAAGTAACAATATTATCATGATCTTCCAGGTGGAAGTAGTCCCTAGAAGGACTGTTTGTAGCCTTCTCCGAAGGCTACTCCTTTATTTGGGCTTTCTATGGCAATTTTATGCCGTTTGGGTTTGCTGTGGACGCGATGGAGAGAGACTGGATCGAGAATTGTCTTTTTAAGGCTAGACTCCAGTAGCTAGCTCTCGGTCAGTTTTGCTTGATACAGGGAACCCAAAGGAGATGCATGCGGGGGAGGCTAGACTGTTTGGTGTGACTGACGTTTCAACTGCCTGTGCGGTAGTGATTATCATATGGTGCTACAGTGAAACCCCTCTATACCGGACTCTACTGGGACCAAATAAAATGTCCGGTTTAGAGGGGGTTCCAGTTTATTGAGGTTTTTGTATAATCATTGAAATACACACTGTAAATTAAAGGTACAATAATTTTTGCATTTGAGTATCGCTATATCAATAAAGTAAACATGTTATATTCATTTACATTTTCGTTGTCAACTTTGGCACTTTTTCCTAAGATTTGAAATGCTTTGACAAAATAAGACGAATTCAGATGATCAAGCCAGCTGTTCAAATTGAAATCAGCAATTTTGTCCGGACTAGCGCGGTAAATTCTATTGTTAAATATCGTTTTGAAGAGAAATTATTGTCCGGTTTCCGGAATAGAGGGGTTCCATTTTACTGAGGTTCATCTTACAAAAGATATATAGGGAAAATTTCCGGACCAAAACATTGTCCGGTATGGAGAGAATTCCGGTAAACTGAGGGTCCGGTATAGAGGGGTTTCACTGTAGTATATTAAAGGGTCTTGTTTATACAACCAGTTTGCATATCTATTGTCTGGTCACCAGCATGCACACCTCGGTACGGATTTTTGTTTTGAGGCTCTTGTCGGACACGCCTTCCATCATTATTAATGGCCGGGATACACTCAATTAGAAAAATGGTGCATGGCCTTGTGCCACTAGATCGCGGCGAAAGTATCTCTACACAATATGGCAAACACATTCAAACAGGTTAAGTTCGAGAAGTATATCAAATAATATTTAGTTGGTTAAATGCGGTAATTTGTTTAAGGCAATTTCATCGTTAAAATGTTTAAGATAGGAAGTCCCAACCCTCCCCTACCCCAGTGTTTGTTGGCTATCTGCCGGCACTATTACTTTACCAGTGCTTATTCTGATTGGTTGACGTCAGCTGTAGCAAGAGAAATGAAGAAAAAACAAGATGAACCGGAAGTGGTCCAAAAAGATACAGTGCAGAATGATGGTAATTAGAAAACAAGAAAAGTTCAAATGATTATTCGATGGAATAGTATGACGATAAAAGGGTGGTGATATGATGATGATAATGATGTTGATGTTGATGATTAGTAGAGATTTCGAGATTAGAAAAAATGTAAAGATCTCAAGATAATTCCTACTATAACATTTAAATATAAAACGAACGTTTCGATCTTGCTTAATTGCCATGCTCAATTATTACGAGCCTTGGGTGAGTTTGCCCATCGCTAACAAACTCAGCCCACCAAATTAAACTGGACCGAAATCCAACATATAATCAGGGACCGCGGAGTATGTTGAAAAGTGGTGGGGGGAGGGGGGGGGGGCTGACAGCCAGATTGATAATCACTTTTTTTCTTGGGTCACAAAGAACAAGACATCCACGACATGCATCCATATTCAAAAAAAATTGTTTTTCTATTCTTTAGCGCTAAAAAGTTGGGGGGGGGGGGGGTGCACACCCGCCATCCCCGCCCTCCCTCACTGCGGTCTCGGGTAATGAGATTCTGAGTGTGGCCATAAATCAACCGGATAGATGACGTTGCGTTTTCACATTTATGGCCGAGCTCTAGTGTGGACATTGATGATACACAAACAAAGCACACATTATGCGTGCAATTAAACGTCTTTTCTTTCAATCCACAAATAGATACCAATAATGGTTTTAATTTCTTCAAACGTCATCCAGCAAAACCCGACGTTCTTAAACAAGTCAAGGATGGTGAGTTTCATACATACATACATACTTTCTTAACATTCCAACTAATGTTTTTTTCTATGTTTATTTATGAAAAACAAATAAAATACATAAAATAATACGTGCTTTATAAATACTTAATTATAATTATAATTATAATTAAGAATCTATTTCTTTTTAAAAGTTTCTTCATTTATCTCGTGCAGCTCTAACGGCCAATCACTGTCTGGTTGGCACGTATGGATAACGAAGGTTACGCAGCTAAAGTATCAAGACCTAGTCGGTCTTTCTTTGCTAGCTATCTTCTGCAGCGGCGCTATTTGAGGTACCAGGGTTTACCAGGCTCAATCCCCGCGCAGTATTTCTCAATTTCGTTTAACGTATAGCATATGCTTAAAGTCTCTAATGAATGATTCACATGTGGCGCTTATTTTGATTGGTTATAGCCTTAGCAAGAGAAATGAAGAAAAAACAAGATGAAGAAATGATCACTGCAAAAGATGAATCGCAGGATAATGGTAACTAACGTAGACAGTTGTACATGTGATGATTTGTGGTTTTCAACCATTTCCAGGAGACAATTTAAACAAAAGACACGGCAGCCATGCTGGTGGACTTTTCAAAAGAACACCACCACTGTGACTGGTGGACTCTTTTGTTCCACACACTCTCCTGGGAATGGTTGAACACCACCACTGTGACTGGTGGACCCTTTAGTTCCACGCACTCTCCTGGGAATGGTTGAAAACCACCACTGTGACTGGTGGACTCTTTTGTTCCACTCACTCTCCTAGGAATGGTTGAAAACCTCCACCTTGACTGGTGGACCCTTTTGTTCCACACACTCTCCTGGGAATGGTTGAAAACCACCACCGTCACTGGTAGACTCTTTTGTTCCACTCACTCTCCTGGGAATGGTTGAAAACCACCACTGTGACTGGTGGACCCTTTTGTTCCACTCACTCTCCTGGGAATGGTTGAAAACCTTCAATAGAACCAGTGTTGATCATTGTGATTTTGTCACGCAATATCACCTCAATATTGACGTGACAACATAGTGACGAATAATGATTACCTTTTGCAGAAATCAAACGTCATCCAGCAGCAAGTTCTGATATTTTTCAAAAAATACAAAAAGGTACGACTGTATACAGTACATTTGTTATGCCGACATTGTACAAAAACAATGAATTAATGATACCGTCAACTCTTGTTCCCGGGGGGGGGGGGGGGGGGAGGTGGACTACTGGGTAAACGATCGGGGATTCTCGTCGTATCTTTTAGGGTTTAAAAATATTAAATTTGCCAAATCCTCACTTTTTGGTATCTTTTAGGGGTTGCAACCCACTGAAACTCATAATTTTGGTATCTTTTTGTGATGAAAAATTTGTGAAGCCACGCCCTTTTGAAAACCGTCCAGTACCTTTTTAGGGGTATTTTTGAAAACTTCCGACGAGCATCCCCAATCATTTATCCCCGGCCTCCTCAAAACGGGCTCGTGTTTCCTGTATCAACTATAATTGTCCTTGTCGACCTCAGCTATGGCAGAAGCAAGGAAAAAAATGGGACAAAAACATGAAAAAGCTCACAACGACGGTAATTATGATATTTTTTACTATTCATAATGTAAACTAAAGATAACTTCCTCCGCAGGCGACCCTTTTACAACCTTCTTCCTTCTCAAGGATTCCTTTGCTGTTTTCTCGACCGAGAACCGTAATCCCATAATTCCCGGCAACGGTCAATTGCAAAACAGGAAGACTATTTTAAAAGCTAGAAATAATCGAAAGCGCTCGAAAGAGATGCCTGTGGATGAGGCTAAATTAAAGGATGGTTTATAGTTGATAATTTCTGGACAATCTGTTTTTGCATGACCTTTATTAGTCGACTGAGCGTGTGCCTCTTATTCAAAAAACCTTAAAGGCTGATTTACACGGTACGATTTGTCGCGTACGATTTGTAGTATACGACAAGTCGTGAGGTTCAAAACGTTCTAAAACTAGTCGAGTATAATCATACGACTTTTTCGAGCAAACAAGAAACAAATTGAGATTCCCACAATGGATTTATTTTGGATTATTATTGGGAAAGTGCTACCAACCCCAACATTGGGTTCAAATTTACCCATATTTCCCCCAATAAATGGGAAAATGTTCCATGCAATCCCATTTTTGGAGACTTGGGAATTCATTTTTTCACCCTACAACCTCCCTCTTGATCAGTCCCTGAAGACGTGTGTTCGATATTCAAGGGGCATATGATATTTTATTTTTGTCTGACTTTGCTTGCATAGCCCATAGCCGTCCAATATTAAGCGTATATCCTTACGACAATAATATATTTTTCCAGCAGCTAAACGTCAACCAGCCAAAACATCTAAAGTTCTTGATGAAGTAAAAGCAGGTATGTCTGTTCACTACAATTAAAAACTAACAGAATCTCACATCATCACTGTTATAACTACTAACAGGGGAATCCAGCCCCAAAATTTAAAGTTCTCGATGAAGTAAAAGCAAGTACAGTACGTCTGTTCTTTTTTCTGATGACAACATTAAAAATTAATACAATTAAAATCTTATCATTTTAACTGTTTGGATAATCATACAAAAAAGCTCATCTTTCTATAATTTTAAATCATTTTGTGCTTGTCTTCAGCTTTAGCAAGAGAAATGAAGAAAAAACATGATGAAGCAATGAACGATAAAGCTGAAGATATTCACAATGATGGTAAAATGTTAATTTTTGTTGTGTGTTGATATACACACCAAAACAGTTTGACTTGCGTTGGGAGAGCATTGGGCTGCTGTCAACTGAGAGGCTGCGGGTTCGGCCTCAGCTGAACTATCGATTCAATTAAAAACTGCTTTAATTTTCTAGCTTGAGAACCGTAATCCCATAATTCCCGGCAACGGTCAATTGCAAAACAAGAAGACTATTTTAAAAGCTAGAAAAGAAAGTGCTCAAACGAGACGCCTGTGGATGAGGCTAAATTAAAGGATGGTTTATAGTTGATAATTTCTGGACAATCTGTTTTTGCGTGACCTTTATTAGTCGCCTGAGCGTGTGCCTCTTATTCAAAAAACTTTAAGAGGCGCGAGTATAATCATACGACTTTTTGGAGCAAACAAGAAACAAATTGAGATTCCCACGATGGGTTTATTTTGGATTATCATTGGGAAAGTTATACCAAACCCAACATTGGGTTCAAATTTACCCATATTTCCCCCAATAAATGGGAAAATGTTCCATGCAATCCCATTTTTGGAGACTTCAATTCATTTTTTTCACCCTACAACCTCCTTCTCGATCCGTCCATGAAGACGTGTGTTCGATATTCAAGGGGCATATGATATTTCATTTTTGTCTGACTTTGCTTGCATAGCCCATAGCCGTCCAATATTAAGCGTATATCCTTACGACAATAATATATTTTTCCAGCAGCTAAACGTCAACCAGCCAAAACATCTAAAGTTCTTAATGAAGTAAAAGCAGGTATGTCTGTTCACTATAAATAAAAACTATCAGAATCTCATATCATCACTGTTATAACTACTAACAGGGGAATCCAGCCCCAAAATTTAAAGTTCTCGATGAAGTAAAAGCAAGTACAGTACGTCTGTTCTTTTTTCTGATGACAACATTAAAAATTAATACAATTAAAATCTTATCATTTTAACTGTTTGGATAATCATACAAAAAAGCTCATCTTTCTATAATTTTAAATCATTTTGTGCTTGTCTTTAGCTTTAGCAAGAGAAATAAAGAAAAACCATGACGAAGCAATGGACAAAAAACCTGAAAATGTTCACAGCGATGGTATATGATGATATTTGTTTTGTTCTGATTTTATGCGTACCACTACTGCACGTGGCCGTGGATATAAGATCGATGCCAAATATATGCACATTACGGTTGCAAGATGTTCATATCTCGTCAACGTTATCAGCACGCGGTTGGTCCTTGTGGGGAATGTAGTGATGATGTACAGCATTGGGGGATGACGTCACACATTCAAAAAATATGTATATATACTTTCAGCTGTTTCAGAGTGTTAGTGAAATCTGTTTTTATTATCTGAGCACAGAGGGTTCGACACCCCCTACACCCTCCCTCTCGATCCGTCCATGAAGACGTGTGTTCGATATTCAAGGGGCATATGATATTTTATTTTTGTCTGACTTTGCTTGCATAGCTCATAGCCGTCCAATATTAAGCGTATATCCTTACGACAATAATATATTTTTCCGGCAGCTAAACGTCAACCAGCCAAAACATCTAAAGTTCTTGATGAAGTAAAAGCAGGTATGTCTGTTCACTACAAATAAAAACTATCAGAATCTCAGATCATCACTGTTATAACTAACAACAGGGGCGGCATTAGGGGGAGGAGCGAAGAAGCCGAAACCTTTTTCCAAAGTAAAACTTAAGAAACGTTTGGCTATAATACGGACTGAATAGGTTTCTGAAAACATTTCTCCCCCAGGCCCTTCCCCCTCGCTCAGTTGATTCTTGCATCCAGCCCTGAATCCGTTTTTTAAAGTATTTCAATTGAAATGAACAGCGCTCATATATAGTTAAAGCAAAGAAGTATAATAAATCGTGAACACGTTTAGAAAAATCCTGGAACCGCCACTGTAGACGGTGATATACATCAATTTAGAGCACATTAACAATTGCCGGTTTCTGAAATTGTCAAATTTTGGTGGTATACGTTTAAAACCATTTCAAGAACCCTGACATATAGCAAATGCATATGTTGCGCGTTCAAAAATTCCTTTATCTACAAGCATCCAGACCCAAAATCTAAAGTTCTCGATGAAGTAAAAGCAAGGATGTCTGTTCTTTTTTCTGATCGATGACAACATTAAAAATTAATACAATCAAAATCTTATACCATTTTAACTATTTGAATAATCATACAAAAAAGCTCATCTTTCTATAATCTTATGTCATTTTGTGCTTGTCTTCAGCTTTAGCAAGAGAAATGAAGAAAAAACATGATGAAGCAATGAACGATAAAGCTGAAGATATTCACAATGATGGTAAAATGTTAATTTTTGTTGTGTGTTGATATACATGCCAAAACAGTTTGACTTGCGTTGGGAGAGCATTGGGCTGCTGTCAACCGAGAGGCTGCGGGTTCGAACCCTCAACCCTCAAAATTAATTAAGGGTCCTGACTACTTTAGAACAACAACGACGCTTGAAACATGTGCCCGCGAGCAATTTACCGCTGAGAACGCCGCGCGCGCGCCAAATCCCGCCAAAAGACAACATAAGAATAACACAAGGAGCCTTCGAAAATTATACTTCAACCAGCCAAAACCCTCATTTTTTGCGCGGGACTCTATATTTTTCTTCATTTTTTCTGAAAGATTTTGTAAAAACCTTTCTTTTGACAAGATTTGAAAAAATCCTGATGACTTTTCAACATTACACGCGATGGTAAGTAGTTTAGGGTTTCACTTTTCAAAGCGATTTTAAGTCAAAGACGAAAACAAAACTGTCAATTTTGATAAAATTTTAAAACATATATAATTTATTTTCCCATATTTGTGCAAAATACCGTCTGGTTGAGATTGCCTGTAAAAACTACGTCAATAGCTTTATTAGTTTTTGAGTAATATTTTTTTTTGTGAAAAATGCATTTTTCGTCATTTGTTCTTCAAAAATGTCAAAACATGGTTCCGTTCAAAAATTTTTATCTCGAAAACGGGCTCGGGACCATATAGATTTCTATCCATTTTTCGATTAATTGATAAATTCTCTATAAAATATCTTTCTAAGAAAAAATCGTGATGACTTTTTGCTTAAGTAATCAGGACCCTTAATTAATTCGTTAATTTCTTTTTTTAATTTACTGTTTAGTTCCCCAAGAAGACGAAACCAAGAAACTGGAGGACAATGAGCTTGAGAAAGATGGTAATTACAAAATACCGTCTACCATGCACTGATGTAGTTATTCATTGATTGCGTTATTCGTGCCGATTTCGTTAATTTCTTTTTTTAATTTATTCTTTAGTTCCACAGAAAGATGAAACCAAGAAACTGAAGGACAATGAGCTTGAGAAAGATGGTAATTAGAAAATACCGTCTACCATTGATGTAGTTGTTCATTGATTGCGTTCTTCGTACTGATTGATCAAATATGAAACTGATTTGTATTCAGTCGTTAATTTCTTTTTTAAATTTATTGTTTAGTTCCCCAAGAAGACGAAACCAAGAAACTGGACGACCATGGGCTTGAGAAAGATGGTAATTAGAAAATACCGTCTACCACTGATGTAGTTGTTCCACATTGATTGCGTTATTCGTACCGATTGATCAAATATGAAACTGATTTGTATTTCTTTTCTTTTTTAAATTTATTGTTTAGTTCAACAAAAAGATGAAACCAAGAAACTGGACGACCATGAGCTTGAGAAAGATGGTAATTACAAAATACCGTCTACCACTGATGCAGTTGTTCATTGATTGCGTTATTCGTACCGATTGATCAAATATGAAACTGATTTGTATTTCGTTAATTTCTTTTTTTAAATTTATTGTTTAGTTCCACAAAAAGATGAAACCAAGAAACTGGAGGACAATGAGCTTGAGAAAGATGGTAATTACAAAATACCGTCTACCATTGATGTAGTTGTTCATTGATTGCGTTCTTCGTACTGATTGATCAAATATGAAACTGATTTGTATTCAGTCGTTAATTTCTTTTTTAAATTCATTGTTTAGTTCCCCAAGAAGACGAAACCAAGAAACTGGACGACCATGAGCTTGAGAAAGATGGTAATTAGAAAATACCGTCTACCATTGATGTAGTTGTTCCACATTGATTGCGTTATTCGTACCGATTGATCAAATATGAAACTGATTTGTATTTCGTTAATTTCTTTTTTAAATTTATTGTTAAGTTCCACAAAAAGATGAAACCAAGAAATTGGAGGACAATGAGCTTGAGAAAGATGGTAATTAGAAAATACCGTCTACCATTGATGTAGTTGTTCATTGATTGCGTTATTCGTACCGATTGATCAAATATGAAACCGATTTGTATTTCGTTAATTTCTTTTTTAAATTTATTGTTTAGTTCCACAAAAAGATGAAACCAAGAAATTGGAGGACAATGAGCTTGAGAAAGATGGTAATTAGAAAATACCGTCTACCATTGATGTAGTTGTTCATTGATTGCGTCATTCGTACCGATTGATCAAATATGAAACTGATTTGTATTTCGTTAATTTCTTTTTTAAATTTGTTTAGTTCCACAAAAAGATGAAACCAAGAAATTGGAGGACAATGAGCTTGAGAAAGATGGTAATTAGAAAATACCATCTACCATTGATGTAGTTGTTCATTGATTGCGTTATTCGTACCGATTGATCAAATATGAAACTGATTTGTATTTCGATCGTTAATTTCTTTTTTAAATTTTTTGTTTAGTTCCACAAAAAGATGAAACCAAGAAACTGGACGACCATGAGCTTGAGAAAGATGGTAAGTAGAAAATGTATCCATGCATTATTCGATTATCCATTCACTAATTTTTGTTTGTTCATGCATTTCTTCTATCTCTTTATCCATTCCGTTTAGCACTAAAAAAAGACGAGGCTGAGGAACTGAAAGACGAGGAGAAAAATGGTAGGAGTTATTATCAACCATCACATTATTCATTCATTTGTTTATTTGTCCACAATGATCCTATAGCATGCACCGCGCGGGGTTTATTCACCAATTCATTAAACGTCTACTCACATATAATCCAGCTAGGCCACTGGCGGATTTAGGGGTCCGTTGTACCCGTTTTTTACCGATCGATAACTCCGATGATGGCCGAATCGACCGAAAGCTCAGTTAATTAAATATCAAAAACAGGGTTTCGACAAATCCTGGATCCGCCACTGTATAGCTGGTGATACATCAATTTAGAGAACATCAAAAATTGCTAGTTACTGCAATTGTCAAATTTTGGTGGTATACGTTTTAAAAACATTTCAAGAACCCTGACATATAGCAACTGCATATGTTGCACGGTTAAAAATTCCTTTATCTACAAGGATTGAACGCCCTTGTTTGTATCGTCGGGGTAAACAATTTATTCCGGTTTTTTTGCCAAGAAACTACCATTCCCCTGCATGTAGGATGTAGTAAACGAACCGTCTGTTATTGATTTATACCCTATAAATTATATTATTTAATATATCTTATACCATATTTAGTAATGTAGTAGAAACTTTAGTTCATCGATATAATCATTTCATTTTTGTTTTCTAGATGCAAAGCGTCTGAGCTACGACTTTTATGTGGACCGTCTGCGACGATTCCGTAAGTCAAATGTGCTTTATCACGGCTTAACTTTGCTTTGATGACGTCAACCAGTTTCAGCGCAGCCGGAGGATTATTTCAGATTAAGTAACGTTCCGAGTAAGAACTAGTGTAGCAAACGGCAATGGAATGCATAAAGGTGTTAATTGTGTATTGTTTAAATGCTTGATCTGATTGACTTAAACACGAAAATTGTCCTTTTTTCAAACTTTTTGGATATTTTCCCTATATTTTATTCAAAATATCATTTCAGTTTTATTAAAGCGATCTTATTTTTTTCTATGAGAAAATTTTACCGTCGGGCACACTATGAAAAGCAAGCGTCTGCTAGCCATTGTTTTGAGCAATTATGATTGGACAAAACCATTAAACACAAAAGAAACACTGTCTTGTAAACAGCATTTTGTAGATTTTACTTAAGAAATGTGTAACCCTTAGCTTGATACATCAACATCGTGAAAATTAAAGATTTTCTACGTGGGGAAGTTATTTTGTAGCAGAACAATAGAAACCTCACTAGTTTTTACGCGCATTGTTACTAACCAATTATGGTAAAACGTGTTTGATTTACTGGAAAAAGTATATAATTATTGGATAATAAATAATATGAAAATGAAGAAATAAATGGGAGAATATGAAAAAATAACCAAATACATTCAAGAAAATACTAATATATTATATAATCAAATTTGAATTTGAATAAATTTGAATATGGCATACAGAGAATGAATAGAGTGAATGATTAATTAAATGAATGATATAATTCAGTGACTAACTGAGCAAGTAAGATAATGAATAAATAACTTTATGGGTGACTTTGTTTTTAGACAGTTGTTTTTTATTAGTAAAAACTAAAGCTTTCTTCTAACAGTTTTCAGAAAACGTGATGAAAGCAAAAAAGAAATGGCATAATGAGACTCTAATCAAGTAAGAACCTTGAATGATCCTGAAAAATATATCAGGAATTTTCAAAATGGGAATGATGGTTTAGAAAATAAAGAAAATTTCACATGTTATTGTTGTTTCACACAATTTTATTATGATGTTATACTAAAAAATAGATTTGTACAAAATTGTAGACTTCCACACATGCTACCTAAAAATGTGAAACCATGAGATTGAAAAATCACCCAGTTCCCCTGCCCCTCTCCTGGATCCATTCCTGCTATTAACAAAATTAGTGCAATTTTGTGTGGAAGTTCATCATCAATGCTTTCTTGGCCTCATCAACAAATAAGTCACCATTTCACCAACATGTCATCACCAACATGGCTGTTGTTAATTTTGAAAAAAAGTGACATGTTTTCATCCCATTTCAGGTTTAAGAAGAGACTCCAAAGTTAATTGAAAGCTGCACTATTTTTCTAGTTATTTGTTTTCAGTCACTTGTATATTTTGTATACTCCTAGTAACTTCAATAGCTTCACTTTAAACTATGTTTTTCTTCAAGTTCCAGCGTGTTAGGCATGTATCTGTATCAACAATCGCAATATTATTATATATATGAATTTGTGTGAATTAAAACAAAACTGTTGAACTTCTATACGCTTTGCAATCAAAATGTAGCTGATAATATATGAACAGCTCAATTATTTCACTTTAGTGGTAGCTCATCTTCATCCTGGAGAAGTTTATAAGCTATAGAATCTGTCTTTGCAAATAAAGTCACTCCAGATTTATACGCTGCTGGAATTGTGATATGTGTCGTTTCTAATCCATCATAATTTAGTTCTCTCCCATATGTTACTTTAAACATTTCTTCCTTTATAACCTTTTCAGCTTGTTCGATAACCTGTAATTCTCTCCACCTTCCTTCATTCAGTGGCAACAGATCCATGTTAGTATCCCATCTCATGATTACATCATCTCGATGAATTAAAAGTTCTGATTGGCTACATAGCTGTACCATACATTGTTTGATGCTTAAGACCTGGTATGGGTTAGTTAAATGTATTCCCGCATCACTGACGCCATATACCATTTGATGGTGCCAAGCGTCTGGAATTGTTCCATCAGGATATTTTAGTTTTTGACAGTTGAATGTAACAAGGGGCACAGTACCTAAATGCATCCATTTTCTTAGCCATGATAAAAGGTTGACATCCCTTTCCGGGAAGAAGTGAAAGAATTTCCCTTCTATTTTATCTTTGCTGAGTGTCTTGATGCCATTGATAATGTCTGTGTGTGTTGTTCCTGCAACACTTCTTGATACTAAATACGTAGGTAGAGGTGCTTCGAGATCTCTTAGACGAGTTTTGACTGCTTGAACAGCTGTATCAACATCTGATTCTAAACCAAATGCATTCTAAATTGAAAGAAAATAGTATATTTGTTGTAAAACCATAGCAACAAAACCAAAACATAAATTCACAAAAAATTATGTGTAAAAAAATTTGGTTTATTGAAAACTTCTGGTAGAAACTTGCTTTTTTTACAAAATGATATGGTTAAAGAATATGTTTTCAGTAAGAAAGATGTCAGAAGCAGCTAGCTGGCAGCAATCTCTAAATTTTACACATTAAGCGCTGCAGTTGCTCCACAGGCAGATACTCCAACTTGTTCAATTTGTCTCTCCATTGCTTCCTCCTCGCTCCAGATCATAGTTTCTGTTGGAACAACACCATCAACATCAACATTATTTTCAGCCGCTATTTTGAATTCGACACAGGAAACCCAACAAATGATTTTTATCTTGCTTCTGCGTCACGTGGCTATATAAAAATGGCTTCTCGATAGGCTTCGGTGTTTATCTTCATAAAATGGCTCTTTTTTCTTCTACAAAGGCTTTAAAGTTTATCAAGATTTGTTCTGCAATACAGGCAAGGTCAATATCAAACTGGATCAACGATCTCAAAGCGCTTATCCCGAAAGAACCTAAAATCCGACAAGTCGGAGATCCAGTTCTTCGCGAACAAGCCGAGCTGGTCGATCTTAGCTTTATCCATTCAGCTGATTTCAAAGCAATGATTGATCGTATGGTGAAGAAAATGCGTAGTCACGGTGGAGCAGGGATAGCAGCACCGCAAATCGGCGTTGGTTTACAAGTGATTGCTATGGAATACACAGGAAAGCACATAAAAAAACTCAAAGATGACGGTTTTACAGACAAAGACCTCAAACGAATGGGAATTGCACTAATTCCACTAAAAGTCTTCATTAATCCGCGTCTTAAGATAATAGACCCTAATTTGGTTGCTTTTAGAGAAAGCTGTCTAAGTATTGAAGGTTACAGCGCATTGGTTCCTAGAGCAAAGGAAGTGGAGGTATCGGCTTTGGACATGAGTGGGAACCCTGTATCGTGGCATGCAGCCGGCTGGCCGGCTAGAATCCTGCAACACGAGGTTGATCATTTAAAGGGAAATCTGTACATCGACTCGATGTTGTTTAAAAGTTTTATAGATAATAACTGGCCAAAATATCGTGATTGATATTTGTATTAGTACACAGGAAGCCCAAATGCTTATAATATAATGCAGTTTATCATCAGATATAACCCCTGGTTTCTTGAGGTTGGCAGTTTACCCCGGGGGGGGGGGGGGGTACTTCCTTCAGATCTGGGTAGGGGTGTTCCGCTGGGATCTTGTAGGGGTTACCCTGTTTATGACAAAAAATTCCTAACTTCCATACCCTGTTTATGACAAATTACAATTGTTTAAAAACATTATATGATTTGTATAAATATAACAATTCAGACGCACGTGCTGCTTTTATCTTTTTGTAAAGTCAACGATCTTATTTTTGCCAATTTCCTGAATGCAAAATAATTTTTCTCATTTTTTGGGCCCTGTGTATGACAGGAAGTTTGGATTAAATCGGAGATAGAGTATAATTGGATACCCTGTTCATGACAACAAGGCCGAAAAACGATACCCTGTTCAGCGGATCATCCCCGTATAGTCGATATAGGGTAGTACCCCCCCGGGCAGTTTACAAGCATTAAGTTGATTAGTAGTTAATAATATAGAGATTATTTCATGGAAAGTGCAACATACGGGATTTTATTCACAAGTTGTTTGAATCATAAAACGAAAGAGTGAGGTGCCAACAAGTGAGTTTATGAAACAAACAACTAGTGAATAAAATCTCGTACAAAGCACTTTCCATGCTATAATTTGTTTATTATATATGTAACAACACTTGAAATTATTCTAAATATTGAATTAACAATTTCAGCAGCTTACACAGATGATTGCCTATGTACTTGTAAGAAAAAGTTTGACTCGTATTTGTCCAACTGTTTTGGCTCATTTTTTCCCATCTTGTTAACATTGCTTTGTGACTGTAAAACCTCCTCCATAAAGAAATGAGAGAGAAATGCCATACGCCATTCTGGTTGGACGTATTGTTTTCTCACATGAGAACTTATAGCATACAGAGTTTTTTTTTAGAGCCTTTGTGCAATGAAAGTCTTGTTATATAATAGTAAAAGTATTTATTAGTGCAGGCCTGTCACTGACCTACAAAAAACTAGAGCTTGAATAAGACAAAATATCAAAAATGAATAAATAAAAAACAATATTAATAAGTGGACATAATGATTTAACTATTGCTAGGCTGAATGAAAAGAAACAAAAATAAAGAAATGTTCGACATGTCTTCATTCAATACAGTCATCATTTACAACAGTATCTTCTTGACCATATCCTACCCTACTTTCGTCATGTTCTCAATGATTATTGATAATATTCGCTAATTATGTCTAACTATGTCATACTATGCAGACGTCTGGCGCATTTGACAATTAAAAACTATGACGTCATGTTGGTGAATCTATTTATATCTCCTGACGATATATTATTCTATGCCAGCGGACATACCCAACCAAAGGAAAATTTCGTGAACGAAACGGCAGCCATTTTGATTTTCTTGAAGGCGGTGAAATTTTCTGTATTTTGAGCACGAATGCAAAGCTGAAATACATGGCGAACGGCACATTACAGGTAATTGAGATTTTCTTTCTATGTTTATAAGTTTTTCGTATTCCAATGAAAGTTGGATATGTGCAAAATGACGAGTTAAAAGTCGGAGATGCTGGTCGTGTTTGGGTCTTCGATAGAAAGTGCATCGTTGTTGACAAACTATGGTTTTGTATTTCAATGCAGAAAGCGATTGAGATTGTCACTAAAGCAACAGATGAAGACAAGGCAGGGAATTATGAAGAAGCATTAAAGTTGTATGAGCATGGAGTTGAATATTTTCTGCATGCCATCAAATGTAAGTAATTGTTGAAATCCTCTGAGCTCGAAGAAAATACATTTCCTGTCTAGAATAAGAATTGATTATTAAGGTATTAGAAATACTGCTTTGTACGTTGACATGGAGTCCCTCTAAGTAAACTATATCTTAAATTATATATACATCTAAAATTGTTTATAGGAGAAATGTTTCAACCATTTTGAGTAGATTTATTGGATTCTTTTATTATCATTTTGCAAAATTATTCAAGTTAAAGTTTTTCTAATGTTCAAACAATGACACAAAGTTTTATTGAAACATTTGCTTCACTTAGATTCCCTAATTATGTGGAAAACTTTACGCTTTGTTGCTATTTCTCATTAGGCTCAAGTTTTTTTTAATTTTTTTATGAACAAAAATATTTCCTTCTACTGTATGTGAATTTTCTTTTTTTTATTTCAGATGAGGCACAAGGAGAGAAATCAAAGGAAAGTATACGAGCAAAATGTTTACAGTATTTAGACAGAGCAGAAAAGTTAAAACAATACCTGAAAGGTAAAAAGAAGAAACCAGTGGCACAAGGGTCCTCAGGGGGAGGAAGTAAAGGGTAAGAAAATATTCAGTCATTAATTCTAGCAAATTGGTGTTTTTGCCCCTGTCATTCAAAGCTTGAATTACCACCTGAATGACAACTAAGCTATCATGGTTCATCTTGGTTATGTTCCCACAAACATCGGCATCAGTAGGCAATTGTAAATAAAGTTCAAACCAGTGTGTTGAAGTTCGGAGCTTTGATTGTCAACTTGCATTTGAAATTATTTAAAGATTTCAATGATATCAAATAAGAATATTGATTTCATAACTATTTTGTTTTGTTTTACATGGCTCTTTTATCCTACTGTATTTGTCTTTTAAATCTGTTGTCATTGTACCATACTCATTTACATAATATGGTAGTTATATATGGCCTTAAGTTAGTCTTCTTTACAAGGGTATGTTTAAGGGGGTACATTTTTTAATAATTGATTATTATTATTGATCCTCCAATAATATTGATCCTTAATTTTCATACACTTGACACCCCCCTTTTCACAATAATAATATTATTATCAAAACAGCCACTAATAAAATAGCAACCATCTTCATAGTCCTAATTGACACCATTATCCTTTTATCACCACTAATGTCATTGTAAACGTCGTCTACACCAAGTTCACCAACAACTCAGTGCTGATAATGACACTAATTCTCCATGATGTATTTTAGAAATAAAAGTGGTGAAAGCAGCGATGAAGATGAAGGTTCTGAAAATAAGAAACTCAAAGGACAGTTAAACAGTGAGTTAACAAAATTGCTTGTTTTGTATTTGATACCTGTTATGATGTGGATTAAAAGGGTAATATGTTTTCATTTTGCTCTACAAAGAAACAAATTGACATTTTTTACACTATTGTGCAGGTGCAATTGTTGTGGAAAAACCCAATGTAAAATGGACAGATATCGCTGGTCTGGAAGCAGCAAAAGAAGCCCTCAAAGAAGCAGTTATTCTGCCAATCAAATTCCCTCATCTTTTCACTGGAAAACGAACACCATGGAAGGGTATTCTCCTTTATGGGGTAAGCTGACAGATATTTGTAGATCGATCAGACTTGGTGATGATGATGGTAATGAAACAGAGTATATGATTATTGCTTGATCAGTGATTGTAGATATAAAAAGATATGTTGAAAAGATAGGTGTAATTTAGAACTCCATAGTGTGATAATGGAGATACTGATGTATCCGAAGTTAGCACTTTGTTAGAGTAAAAACAATCAAAAGGCCTACTATTAAAGGGGTACTTGGATGAAGTTATATTTCAATAAATCAGCAATGTAACATTACCAAAAGAATGCCCAAGATCGAGTCATACTAATCATTTTGAAGACTAATTTTCAAAAATGTGTATGAGAAGTATTTCATGTTTGAGCTTTTTTACAAATATTGATGACGTCATAAGCACAACATAGGCCGTGATCACATACATTTCTTTGTAATTATGAAGTAAAAAATTGTCAACATAATCCTAAGAAAGGAAAATTGATCAGAATATGAATCTTTTGAAAACACTTCACAAAACACTGTGTTTATAAAATTTTTAGTGCAATCAGAACAGAATAATTTACAAAACAAAATGGTAAAAATGTATGGACCATGTGTGTGATTTGTGTGTGTGACATCATTAAAATGTCATGCATGAATAAACACATATATTACATCCAAGTACCCCTTTAAATACTCCAATGACTTTTCCTTAAAATGTCAATGTTAAGCAAGCTTGGAAAGGATTTATCATGGTGTCGTGTTCATTTTAGCCCCCAGGTACTGGTAAGTCATACCTTGCTAAAGCTGTAGCAACTGAAGCTAATAACTCCACATTCATATCAGTGTCTTCATCTGATCTTGTTTCAAAATGGCTTGGTGAAAGTGAAAGGTACAGAGTTAATAATATGTGTAGTCTAAGGCCACGTCCATGTTCATCGGATATTTTTGAAACTTGAGATATTTTTCTTTGTTTTCACCTTTCACCCTTTAGGTCACTAAAAATGGACCAGGTTTTTGAATATGATGACATATTTTCTTGATATATTTCTGTAGGACATTTCTGTATTTTGTGTATTTCTGTTGACGGGTGAAAATGATCAGTTAAAACTGTGAAAAAATTTCATTTTCAAAAATATACAGGTACGTGTGGACAGGGCCTAACACAACATGTACATAAATATATATTAAATTTCTATTGACTATGTAGTATTAGTTTGGAAGACCTGATATCAGACATGATAATGTTACTGGTACTAACCTTAACTAAGAGAATGTCTTGTAGGATCATGAATTTAAGAAAAACCTTAGGTGGATTTGGTCAAATTACATGTTCACTTGGAAAACAGGATGTGGATCTCTTTGTAAACTTATAAAATTCATGAATAATTAATGATCCCAGAACAATAGAAAATCACTACCGTGACGGCATCTGTATATCTGATGCAGAAATCGTCCTGATCAGCATAAGGTTTAGCTTGAAATATCTTGGCCAAATTAAATCTAATTTCAAAAATATTAATCTAGAATAGCAGCTTTAACCTAGAAATTTCATAACTAATGTACAATATTTGGGTCCGATCTATATGGAATATAAAATGTCTTGCCTTCGGCTCGACATTGTATATATTTCCATACAGATCGGCCGCTCATATTGTATATATTACCTAATTTTCTCTTCAAGTATTTTCTCCATTTAAAAAATAACTTTTCATTTTATAGGCTTGTAAAGCAGTTATTTGAGATAGCACGTGAACAAAAGCCGTCCATCATCTTCATTGATGAAGTTGACTCTTTGTGTGGCTCAAGAAGTGAAAATGAAAGTGAATCAGCTAGAAGAATTAAAACTGAATTTCTTGTACAAATGCAAGGTAAAAATAAATGAACAAATATATGGATGAATAAATTATTATTTATAATTTTAATTCAGTAATTTTACTCAGTCAACATGTTACAAGCTCTCTAAAATTATTGTGATATATTTCAAAGTTATTTGAACTATTTGTTGTAACTATTTACAAAATGATGTACCATTACAATACAGGATCAAGACAACCACCACCGTCCAATCAAAACTAGTCATTGAGACTTACACTACAATCATTAATAGTCATGTTTGTTACTACTTGTACTCTATTCAAGGATTGTGAGTTGGTTATTTATTAATCCTTTACAGGTGTTGGTGTTGACAATGATGGTATTCTTGTGCTGGGTGCTACTAACATACCATGGACACTGGACAGTGCTATCAGAAGAAGGTACTGTATTTACCAGACCATAATGTGATGATGATGATATTTATTTGTATGGTGATGATGATGACGATGATGACGATGATGATGATTACATGTATGATATTGATGATTAAAATAGTAAGCATGGCCGTCACAATAATGATGAAGAATATAATTTATTATAAGTTCATGATAATGAGCTAAAATATCATTTATTTAAATGAAGGTTATCATGTTGCGTCTTAGTGTTTATGTTTGCAACAGTTTATTTATTGAATATATAGATTATTGATGAATAATGATAATGGGGATGATGATTTTATCATGACGATGAAAATAATTCCAATTTTGTTGTTCTTATAATTATAATAGCTCAAATAATTATAGCATTGACTTTCATGGTGAATCTTTGTTAAGTAGTTAGATTAAAGACCCCAGAGGTCACTAAAACAAAAAAATAATAAATTAATGATGTAGTTTGCCAACTTGAATGCATGATTTTCGTGATTTACAGATTTGAAAAAAGAATTTATATTCCACTACCAGAAGCTGGTGCCAGACAGAAAATGTTTGAACTGTCTCTAGGCCAAACCAAAACAGAACTGGGAGCTCAAGACCTAAGGGAACTGTGCAAGAGGACTGAAGGGTAATTGATATATGAAGTCAGTGTGGTGTAGCCTCAAGAAAGACTGCTGTGAGGTTTTCATTTGGTTTGTCAGGACATCAAATACAATGCTTCTCGCACACAGACAACCAATGATACAGTTATAACTCAATTAAAAAGCAAATGGTCTAAATACATGTGTAGATTTAATATGCACATTGTAAATGTGCTGAAGATTAAAATTGGTGTCCTGATTTACAGCCAAATTCATTGTATCGCAACCTTCCGTTTCAAAACTTTGTTGTGATACTAGTCTTTTCTGAACCATCATCGTATTTCATAGGACAGAGCATGCCTTTAGACATACTGTCATTGGTTAATATGATATAAACTCTACTTCTGAAATTGATTGACAGTTGAAAAAAGATGATATTAAAACAAAATTTTGAAACGGCAGGTCGTGATACAACAAATGTGGCTGTAATATTTTGAGGGGAGAAGGTCAGCTGGAATTTCTTGTGCACCATACAGTATGTTTTTGTATGATTTTAAAAGTATCCTGATTAACATTTTTCTAAGCTGTAGATTGTGTGATTGTTATTCTAGGTATTCGGGTGCGGATATTAACATAGTTGTACGTGATGCTCTAATGCAGCCTGTACGTAAAGTGCAACAAGCTACACATTTTAAAAAGGTGAGATTGTTGGCTATGATGATGACAATGGTGGCGACAGTGAAAAAGAAGATCAATTTAAGTAGCACACAAACTGCTTTAATCACTGGATTATGACAAGATTAGAGTTAATTTTGGTTCTGTTGCCTTGACACCCTCATGTATCATTGAGTGATTTTTAGTTAATCATTAAATATTATTGGTGTTAAAGGTCAGAGGTCCTAGCCTTGCTGATCCTGATGTTATTGTGGATGATTTACTCACACCATGTTCACCAGGTAATTCAAAGATTGACTTCCATAATGACCAACGTGTTCATTGAGGCTAATTTCAAATATTCACTGAATCACTCTAAAAACCCAAGTGCCAAGCCAATATTTTGGCTAAGTTGAAAGCAAAACAGTTAATACTATAGCTAAAACATTGTTAAAAAGGATTGAAAACCTGAGCCATCAGTGGTTTTAGACTGGTATTATGTACCATTCATACTGTTGGTCCAGTTATTCAAATGCTTTTGACCTGTGTATGCAAATCTATATGGTTCATAGAAGGCATGAACTAGCTGGCTTCAGTTGGTCACTAAGTTCGTGTTATTGTATAGGTGACAGAGATGCTGTAGAGATGAACTGGATGGATGTACCTGGTGAAAAACTATTAGAACCTCCAGTCACTCTGGTAAGTGACACAGCGTAGCAATCAAATAAGACTGTATTTGCATTCTTGTGCTTTGATCTAACCAATAAGATGTGCAATATTTTGTTTCTGCAGCTGGATTAAAGCAAAGAATGTAAACACACTAGCATTCAATGCACATTATTTTGAGTATCACACTTTAAAACAATGATATTCTCCTATTACCAGTCATTTAGTCATTCATTTGTTAATCCTCTTTTCATACATTTATACCTTATTCATTTTCCCATTCATTAAATTTTACTAATTCATTTGTTTAACTTCTCTTTCATTTATTCTTATTCTTTAATTCATTTAGTTATTCATTGATAACCCTCTTTTTCTTTCATTAATTTATGTATAATTTTATTTTCTCATCCATTAAACTTTATTCATTCAATTGTTAGAGTTTTCCTTCTTTCTTTTATGTATTCATTTCTTATTCATTTCCAGGGTGATATGTTACGATCACTTGCAACGACCAGACCAACTGTAAATGATCAAGACCTCAAAAAGTTTGAAAAATTCACATCAGACTTTGGCCAGGAAGGATGAACCAAAATATACCAAGAATGTCCTTTTTCTATTCCATTATTTTGTTGATTTTATCCAAGTTTATCCATGATAATTATTGTATCATACCACACTGCAATAATTAATTATTACTAATTATTAGTGCCAAAGTGTATGAAGTGCATGTCACAACCACTTTATATGTTTATGTATGTCAGACAATCACACATCCTTTGAATCATATAAGTTAGATGCTGTCAATGCTATCTAACTGTGAATACACAAGACAGTTATTTTTCCACATGACCACAAAATTAAAATGACAGAAAATGAGACCATCCAGAGGTTACAAAAGTGGTTTATGGTGTAAACATAATTCTGAATGTAGCCCCCGTAAAAGTCCTGGGTTTGTAAAAATGATTCCCCACAAACTACCTGGTCCCCCGTCCAGATAGAAAAAGTCAGCCCCTCAAGGGATGGTGATAACAGGAAAATCATCCTTTCAAACCTCGATGAATAAATAATATTGGGGAGAGTCATGTTATAAAGCACAAATGAATGATGTTGACTAAAATGCACTTTAGCCTATGACTTTCTTTTATGCTGTGAATTATTATGGTATTGCTATAGTTGATTCTCTCACCAAAAGTGATAAAGTTATTCCAGTAGTATAAATGTACTAATTCAGGATTAAAATTAGATGCAGAAAAAAATAAATTTAATTAGTGTTTCCCCTTACTTGAATATCAAAGACATGCAAATAACTCTGAAACATAAAAGAACGCAAAAGTTTATTGATTGCTGTTCAAAGCAGTTTCTGGAAAACTCGATTTAATTGATTTTTTTGTTTACAGGTGTTTGTAGTAATAGCTTTGTTGCCATTTGATTTGTAATATTGGTTTGCAAAAGCATTGTTGCTTTTGTGCAAAGCCTGGATATTGTTGCTATATGTGTGTTTATTTCATTCTAAATGATAAAATCTCAACAACTTTTATTAAGTGGAGAACAAGGCTTCACAAGACTGACAATGTTTTTGTATTGTTTCGTGAATGTGTTGAATAGAAATAATATTGTTCATCAATCAAATAACAATTAGCAGTGATGTAAATAAAATTCAGAGTTTAACACTTTTTGGTATTTAGTTTTAACTAAAATGTAATGAAGAAGATGAATGTTTTTCATTTCTTGTACTTTGTGATCACTAACGATTCATTCAATGTTTCAATTCTGCATTTCACTTTTGTGCTTGCATGGTCACCCATCTATTCACTCATTCATTTTCCATGCACTCATTTATTTTATTCTTAATTATTATATCATTTTTTATCTTATTTCATCGTCGTCAGTTCTATTTATTCCCTCTTATTAAATTACGGGATCCCTGTGTCACAAAAAAAATATTGGGTTGCCTGTACTGTATACCACAGAAAACCCGCAAATCAAAAGATCGATGCCAAAATGTTGGTGGAGGTTTTGGTTGGGGTAATTTCTTTTCTTATTCTTTGCTTTATAATAGATCTCTTCACCAGAAAAACATTGAAATTGGATGGGAAACATGTCCTGGTAAGTAAATAATCGATGAATATATAAAGTGCTGGTATTTGAGATGGACTGAAGGGGTGACAGGAATTTTGCAGCTTCCATTCCGATGCTGATCAGGTGTCAGATTTGATCGTTTTCTCTTGTTCAAAATATTGCTTGAAAAATTATAGCTATTTGTATGATTTTGTGCCAAATGTATTCAGTTTTCCTTAAATCAAACTTCTTGGGTTAACCATCAATTTAACTACTTTGTCGGTTGAGCATTGAATACACGACCTTTCAGGGCACCACCCCTCCCCCCGTTATGTTATGGCCACCCCTTTATAATCCTAAGATATCATTTGATAAAATTATTGATATAATAATATTATGTGCAGGTCACAGGAGGATCTAGTGGTATTGGAAAATCCTTAGCTGTTCAACTTGCTAAATGTGGTGCAAACATTACAATAGTGGCAAGAAATGAGGTGAGAACTTTATCCATGTAAACCGTCCTTATGCTAATGGTATTTGTATATTGCTGTCAGTCATTGACTTATTTTACATCTTCGAGGGAGTGGGTAGTTCTTTGAAAAAAAACTGAAGTAAAATTTATACTACCCCTTCTTTTAACACCAAAAATAAAAACACAAAAACTAACCCTAACCCTAGATAAATGAGTACCTAAAAGTATAAAAACATATTTTTGAAATATCTAGAAAGTACTCCTAAAATTTGATCATTTATAATAACGAAAAAATTCTTAAACCATATCTTCCTTCAGTTGATTCCCTGTAGCTTTTCCAGTTGCCTCTGAAGGATGTGATAAATGCTCAGTCCAGAAATCATGATCATTATCTATGTCCTCATTATTTTGTTGTCATGGTTATATTGCTATAGGAAAGGCTCATTAAGGCCAAAGAAGAGATTATAAATCATTTACACCAAGGAAGAAAGGTTCAGATGTTTTCAGTGGATCTGAGCAGTATCAAAGATGTAGAAGATATGATTTCCAAGGTGAGGCAAAAATGACAATAAGGGACAGACCATTAGAAAAGTGAAGGGGGCGAGTGGACAAAAATCCATACATGGTTTGAAAATTAAAAAAAAAAAAAAAACATACAAGCCCAAACATCCAAACCAAAAAAAAAAAAAAAAAGATAGGGTTTCACCCAAGAAAAAAAAACTTGCATAATAGGCAAGCCGAAAAAAAGCATACAAGGTTGAACAATCCCCCCCCCCACCACCACCACCACCACTCCCCTTAAATGTTCTCATGGTCTGTCCTAACATATCATGATTATAGATACTATCAGATACCGGTAGATTATACAGACACTGCAGTTAAACAATTAAAGATAGCAAGAATAAAATACAAATAACAATAGTTTTGGAGAAGTAAGACCTCACTTTCTATTACCATCATCTCTGCATAACTCCTTGGGATTTCTTTGAAGGACATAGTTTTGTACCCTGAGCCTTCATTTCTCTTGGCCAGTGCTGAGAAACGTGCTGGCCAAGAGAAACAAAAACTTGGGGTACAAGATTGAGCAAGACACTATCAGATTCCAAAGGAACCCCAAAGGAGAGAAAGAAAGCCAAAAAGAGCCATGTACAGAGCCCACTTAAAATGATCAAGTACAAATTTAAATAGTGTGAATTGTTTACTGTTTTGTCACAGGCCTGTGCAGTGATGGGTCCAGTGGATTGTTTGTTCAACTGTGCTGGGTATGCAATATGTGGAAGATTCGAAGACTTGCACATAGATGACTTTAAGGTACCTTTAGCCAAGGATTGTATATTAAAAGAATCATAAAAAAATGTACAAATTAATGAAATGACACTGTTGTCTTCAGTCTATCAGTGACATTTATCTTTTCCACAGAAAATGATGAACACCAACTATTTTGGCAGCGTATTCCCTACATATGCTGTAATTAAAACAATGAAAGAACGCAAACAAGGACATGTTGTGTTTGTTTCTTCTATGGGCGGACAGGTACAGCTACTAACATGACAATGTTAGATAATTGATTGGTTGATTGATTGATTGATTGATTGATTGAGTGGTTGATTGATTGGTTGATTGGTTGATTGATTGATTGATTATAATTGTTAGATTGGTTGAACTTGGTTGATTGATTGATTGGTTGATTGATTGATTGATTATAATTGTTAGATTGGTTGAACTTGGTTGATTGATTGATTGATTGATTGATCGGTTGATTGGTTGATTGATTGATTGATTATAATTGTTAGATTGGTTGAACTTGGTTGATTGATTGATTGGTTGGTTGATTGATGGATGGATTGATTGGTTGATGGATTGGTTGATTGATTGATTGATTGATTGATTAATTGATTAATTGATTGGTTGATGGATGGATGGATTGGTTGATTGATTGATTGATTGATTGATTGATTGATTGATTAATTGATTGGTTGATGGATGGATGGATTGGTTGATTGATTGATTGATTGATTGATTGATTGATTGATTGATTGATTGATTAATTGATTGGTTGATGGATGGATGGATTGGTTGATTGATTGATTGATTGATTGATTGATTGATTGATTGATTGATTGATTGATTGATTGATTGATTGATTGATTGATTGGTTGATTGATATAATTGTTTGATTAGTTGTTTGATTGATTGATTGGTTGGTTGATTAATAATTGATTGACTTCTCATTCGCAGATTGATGGATTAATGGATTGGTAACTTGTATAGTTGATAGAATGACTGACAAGTTATTTAATTATTGTTTAATTATTATATTAGTTACTAATAAATTACTTGATTGATTCACTTAGTGATTAATAAGTTTATTGATTGATTATTTGACAATGGGCTAATTGTTTGTTGGTGACTAGTCCTTAATAGAAAAATCAATCAAACCATGATGAATGTACATATTGATTATACAGATCAATGTGTTCATTAATATGTTTACACTTATTTTGGTTAGAGTCCTGGCGAACATCTAAGATCTGTCCACTGATTCATGATTTAACATATTGATAGGACATGTTTATCAACCCCATTACAACATCGGGTCATTCTTTCATGTATTGTTTGATTTATACCTATATCATTGATATCTTAGATGATAACTAAAGGTGGATCTGTTTGCTTTCTTAGTTAGGTATATTTGGACTTACAGCATACTCTGCCTCCAAGTTTGCTATCAGAGGATTTGCAGAATGCTTGTTTATGGAGGTAAGTTAGATTGGTTTATGATGTAAATGTCACAATGTCCAAGATGTGATCATTTTCATGATGACTGATGTGATGATGCCAGTGATATATATATATATATATTTATATTATACATGATGACAATGATAGTTGTCATAGTGATGATGATGACTGATGTGATGATGCCAGTGACATATATATATATTTATATTATACATGATGACAATGATAGTTGTCATAGTGATGATGATGACTGATGTGATGATGCCAGTGATATATATATATATATATATTTATATTATACATGATGACAATGATAGTTGTCATAGTGATGATGATGATGACTGATGTGATGATGCCAGTGATATATATATATATATATTTATATTATACATGATGACAATGATAGTTGTCATAGTGATGATGATGATGACTGATGTGATAATAAATATCTCCACTCCAAGATAGTAATGATAATAGTGATAAAGGTGATATATATAATCAATACAAAGTAATATCTATTTATTAGGTCAAGCCTTATAATATTGGTGTGTCTGTTGTATTTCCACCCGACACAGACACTCCTGGCTTTGAAAATGAAAATAGAAATAAAGTAAGTGTTCTTATAAGTAGCATTCATTCATTCATTCATTCATTCATTCATTCATTCATTCATTCATTCATTCATTCATTCATTCATTCATTCATTCATTCATTCATTCATTCATTCATTCATTCATTCATTCATTCATTCATTCATTCATTCATTCATTCATTCATTCATTCATTCAATCATTCATTCATTCATTCATTCATTCATTCATTCATTCAGTCAGTCACTCACTCACTCACTCACTCACTCACTCACTCACTCAGTCAGTCAGTCAGTCAGTCAGTCACTCACTCACTCACTCACTCACTCATTCATTCATTCATTCATTCATTCATTAATTCATTCCTTCCTTTATTCATTCATTCATGTAACATGTGCTGTATTTTTTGTATCTATACTTCATTCATTTATTTGTGGTTGAATACTACCCAATGAATATTTTCAGATTATTTCTCACTTTATATTCATTCTTTCGTTCATTTTTTCATTCATTCATTCATTCAATTCATTGAATATTTTAGAACTATTACCCATTTTGTATTCATTCTTTCATTTATGTATTTTTTTATTCATTCATTTTCATATTGATATATTCAGTTGTTCATTTATCCATCCACAAAATAACAACAACATTGAAATGCAAAACTTACAGCACATTCAGTACATTTTTACTAACAGCATCTTTCAATAATTATTGTTGTTTTACAGCCAGAAGAAACTAACCTTATTTGCAGTTCTGGTGGACTTTTCCATCCTGACCATGTAGCACAAACCATCGTAAGAGGAGTGCAGGTAAATAAGTAAATGAATGAATGAATGGATGGATGGATGGAATGATGCCGTGACTACAAGCTACACAGTAAAAAATAATAATTAAAACAAAACCTCTGACTTGGAAACAATGGGCACAGCTGCTTATGAAATATATATTTTCGCAAATTGTAAACAAGAAAATGAAAATTGCAATATTCCAATTTTTGCACTGAAAATGCTTGAACATTGCCAAAGCTTGGCTTTAAAACATGTAAGAAAAAATTAAAACGTGTAAGAAACAAAAAAAATATGTTTATATGAAGAAGGATTAATGGGAAGAAGGGGGAAATCAATGGGGCAAAACATTGCAAGTAATTAATATGAATTGTTGTTAATTCAGTCAGGTCAGTTCTTAGTGACTTGTGGTCTTGATGGATGGGCGTTGAGTACTGTCACGTCAGGAGCCTCACCATTTACATCTTATAGAGAATTAATTGTACAGGTAGGAAGTGTAATTTTATGTATAGATGATGTTATGATGATGATGTTGATGGTGGAAGTGATAATGATTATGGAGATCATTGTTTAAGTCCCTACCAGACCTGCCCTCCACACACTTCTCCACGGCGATATAGTTCTGCGTAAAACTACCATAGGTAGTGTATGCACCAATTTTAGATGGCCCAGTGATCATTATGCACAGATTTAAAATGTTAAATTGTTGTTTGTGTTTTGAGTACTCTTTAACAGGCTGTATATTTATTAGTTTTTATGCACTGTCATCTTTTGGTGGAGGGGGGGAGAGTGCCTTCTGTGTTGAGGCTGATACGCTATGCTTGAAAGCTAATAATGTATTACAATCAGCTTCAAGTGAGAGTGTGTGTACCTTGACAATCTTCAATTCAAAATCTAATCAGTTTGGTGTACTTGTTGTTTTATAGAGTATATCAATGGGATTACTTCGTATAGTGATGGCTGTCTACTCATTAGGACATGATAGAATTGCAAAGGAAGGAATGTTAAAGAGAGAGCTTTCTAAATAAACCAGTTGTGCTATAGTGTTGTGTATTTGTCTTTCAATAAAGGACTAGTTTGTAAGTTGGTGATGTATCTGCAGTGTTTGTGTTAGTGCTAACTTGTTTACATCATTGTTTTAAAGTTTCTTATATTGGTTTGCAAGCTTCTTTATTTTCTCTCAATCTTTTTGTTTGTTTTTCTTTCCTTATTTTTTTAATACGAATGCTATATTTTCCTTTATTTGTATTTCAGTTTGCTTAGTTCAACTGACGTTTTTCTGTGTCTCTTCGCTTACTCATTTGTTTTCCTATTTTCTCTTTCCTTCCTTGAAATCTCTTTTTTTTTTCTTCTTTTACTTCATTCCTTCTTCTTTCTCTCCTTTAGTTCGGGTTTTAATTCAAGATCGCACTTCCTCGATTGCAAATTTAACCATCCATTCTTGTGTCAAAAGCGACACTTTTCAATCATAATATATATGAGCACAAATTTTCTTTTTTTGATGGAAGCGTTCCCAGAGATCTCATTCTTTAGCATACATACAATATTTGCCTGTCTGTCCGTCCGTTGAGTCCACACCATCCACTTACCTCGCTACTAAAGATTCTCAGGCTAACCTTTTTCAAATTTCATACCGATTCTGAATTATTCAATCGTATAAAACCATCTCGTATTTTCGCTCATTACGTTATAAAAATAAACATTAAACCTACGTTCAGGTTAACGAAAAGCCGTACGCAAAAAGTATCATGACATTATGACATCACCACGTGACGTAAGCCAAGCATGAAAAAGCGCGCGCTTTTTTGTGATTGGACATTGCCTTGTCAGTATTCTACCTTATCAAAGTCGGATGTTTCCCTTCGAAGTTACAGTACAAAATGTTCTCACAAATCACCGCACACGTCACGACCACAACGTTGCAACAACAAATGAAGCAAATTGACTTTTTTTGCCATTTGCGCACTTTTGACCATTTCTATATTATCCGCGATAAGAGGAACTGAACAAACACCATGGAAACTTCGCATAAACTTCATTTTTATTACAAAACATCTACAGTTGTTATATCATAGCTAACAACACTATACACAACAATTACACGACTACAATACCTACAACAGACAAAACACACAAAACATTTTTCCTGCATGTATGCTAGATCGCAATTGTGGGTTATTATAATACAAAAGCTAACGGTTGATTTGTACATGGTTATTGTGCATACCAAGTTGACTGTGGTAACTTAAAGATATTACGGGGACTAACAGTGTTCTGATTTTGATTGTCTTGGTCTTTGTTGCTAAGTGATGGCATAGGACCTGCACTTCCATTTCCTTTTAATACCGATAAACATCTCCAGTTGTCTAAGTAATTGGCTGGAAAAATGAAGAGGCAGTATTAACAATGTTGAAATGAAATGGAAGAGTGAACAGACAGATTGAATGAAAGAATGAACAAATAAATGAATGGGAATGCATTGATTTAATGAATGTATGTATGTATGTATGTATGTATGTATGTATGTATGTATGTATGTATGTATGTATGTATGTATGAACAGTTGAATGAATAAATATATGAATAAATAAATGATTGAGCGAATGAATGAATGAACGAATGAATGAGTGAGTGAGTGAGTGAATGAATGAATGAATGAATGAATGAATGAATGAATGAATGAATGAATGAATGAATGAATGAATGAATGAATGAATGAATGAATGAATGAATGAATGTTAGGATGGATGAATGGATGGACTGATAAAACTAGTTTATGCGATTCTACCTTTCCACAGTCTAACACAGCCGTCATCACCAGAAGAAGCAAGAATAGTGCCAGTAACATTCCATTGTACTCTCCACACCTGACAGAAAAACAACAACAACAAAAAAATGTAATGAAGAAAGAAAAATAGCAAATAAAGAGACACTTCCCCTCCTGTCCATGAATACCTGAGAGTCATGATCACTAAATTGAACTACAAGACTGATGTCTAGCTTAGAAAATCCACCACCACCACCTTGATCAGCGCTGAAATAAAAGAACAATTCACTAGAACAACAAGACCATGTTATGAAGTTGGTGAAGTTGGTGAAAAAACAAAATCCACAAAGCTTGGGGAAAAGTCCATTCTCTCCATTGAAGTCCGACCCTTGATCCTAGATCAACTCTCATATGTGAGCAAGGTCAGCAGAGGGTATATAAAGCAAACAATATCCAGTCTAATCCATCACCTGATGAAGACTTGCAGCTTGCAGTAAAAACATCTGTCATCCAATGATCTCCATCGGCAGGGATACAATTTTTTTTGTTATGTTATGATAACAGTTGAATACTATTACCTGTAGGGCTTTAGTTTCATTATTCTAACATCTTTTGAAGCAATAGCAAGCAGATGATATGATCTAAAACATAACACCATTAAAACTCTTACAACCAGGAAAAATACAAATTATATACTGCAATAGGAATGTGTATTTGAGTTCAATAGACACAAGTTTGGGCACAGTTTTGACTAACTAACATCAGTTAACTCTTGTAAATGTTAGATACTCTAGGGACTGTTTTGACTAACTAACATCAGTTAACTCTTGCAAATGGCAGATACTCTAGGGACTGTTTTAAACTTGGTTTCTGTATTATATCAAGAGACCACATAGCAGGAGCTGGCTTGATAGAATTGTTTTTATAGGTAAGAGTTGCTGATCACAATAGCGTGCTAGGAAGCGTTTCTAAGCTAGAGTAACCATACCTTCCAAGATTAGGAGCAAAAGCAACATCATGGACAGCATCGCTAATGGCCATCAGTGTTTCCACTCGCTGCCATTTCCTTAAAATGATAAAACATACAATGTTCAATTGCTAAAAGACTAGAATTGGTTGAAGATGTCATGTTGGAAATTCATAGATAAAATAAACAAACCAACAAGGAAATAGCAGAGCATGCTTTCACCTAGAGTAGGCTTCTAGGAAAAATTGCTACTTCAACCACATTAAAAATGTTGGATAAGCAAAAAACAGAAACAAATTATCATGACCAAGACACCTGAAATGTAGGGTTAGTAAGAACTTCATATGACTGTCATATTGTTGAGAAGTACCTGCTATCATCGTAGTATTCATGAATCTGTACTTTCCCTCCAGCACTGGGGTTGTTATCGTCACTGCCAACTGCTAACATTGGAGCATGTATTCTAGAGGATATGCATACCATACAATAATGTTAGACAGTACCATGAATATCATTATTTATCAGAACAATTTGGTTACCTCGAAGGATTCCAAGACACACAACTGCAGCTTAATTTACAATGAATTTCATGCTATTGACAAAAATAAGGGAGACAAATTAAATTAATTCCATATCAATATTTTTAAAAGGAATAATTAGTATAATATCAACATCGAGTTGCAGACTTCAACTAACATAGCTTGATGATCCACTGATGCACAAATGCTACTTCTCATCACCAGATACTCTAAATCAATCATCATGATCGATATCATCACCATTATCACTGTCAACAGCACCCTTTTATCATCAAGCTCATTATTGTCACCATCTCAGGCACTGATCATCATTACCTGAAGAGACCACTGACCAAGATTCATGATGTCTGCGGCTTCGTAAATTCTAACTGTTCCATCTTTAGAACAAGTAACCTGTTAAAGACATAATGAAACAGCCATAATGAATCTACTAGATATGAATCATTAAATGTTACCATAGGATAAAGACTTGCAAACCATTACATGGGGCATTAAGTGTTATAACATAGATAAGTTATAATGCGCACTATGATTGGTTCTTTTTTATGAACCATTTCATGATGGTGCACTCTTGCGCATGATGTCGTCAATTTTATTTTCAAACAAAAATTTTCGATCTTACGTGTGCTCTGACATGACAGTGTGCGCGCTATCAATACATTGTTTTTCCGTTGTACGTGCACACTAGAAAAAAAGCAAAAAATTATAGTTTTTATTATTTAAAACATATTATCTATGTTATAAAAGCAATGGATCATAAGTAGTTGTGCATCCATTGAGTTATGGATGCACTTGGGAGGTTGATAAGCACTAAAAAAGTTGCACTCCGCTACGTGTCGTGCAGCTCATTACGCTTTTTTTCATGCTTAGCAACCTCCTGCGTGCATCCATAACTTGATGGATGCACGCTACTTATGATCCATTCCTTAATTCAAGAAGCTTGAATGTGGCTATCCACTCCATTTTTGATAAAGTTATTCAGGCTCTCGTTTCATGCTCCTGACCATATAGTTACAAAGAGTACCCATACCAGTTGTAATCCAAGGTGATGTGGGCCAAACTTTACATCTGTAACAGATGTACGACTGTCAACAAGTGATGCTCTTTTCACCTGAAAATATGTATAGTAATATATTATTTAAATTAACTCATCTCCATTAATCTACTCAATTTGTTTATCATTTGCAAAAAAATCACTAGATCTTTTAGAGTATCGGATTTTCACATCAAGCAATATCTATCATTGATATCAAATTTTTAAGCTTGAACAACACAATTTATATAGAATCAGGAAAAATTTGCTGACCATGTAAAGATTCTTCTCTTTTCACACATAGTAAATTATTATAATGAATGTCAGTGTAACAGGGAACGGGAGTGTACACGCACTGTTTGTTCATATTATCATTCTGTCACAAGTCAGGGCAATGTTTATCACTCTATATTCATCCATCTAATTATCTATTCATTGGGTATTACGAAGGACTAATGTCCGCAATGTCAGTTTTCTCTATTATCATTCTAGTCGGTACCACGTCTAACTTATTATTACATTTACAACTGCACATCTATTCATTTTTTCATTGATATATTTTTATTCATTACCCAGTGGCTTTGTCCATGTGACATGACATCACCAGATCCTACAACTACAACAAAATATAAACCACATAATATCATCTGGTATCATGAATAATTTGAAACCATTTTATCTTAGTTTAATTTGACATTTTCATTACTATAATTATCATCAAATTATTATTCAGAGAAGAGTAATATCTACCTTGTTCTTCCCATATTGCAACTGTTCTATCAAACGAACATGATGCTAACACTTGTCCAAACTCTGGATGAGCCCATGTAACTTTCCATACTGAACCAGAATGAGTCTGCAAGAAACAAAGTACTATCTAGCTTGCTATAAAGGCTTTTGCCTACATTGATTATTGTCCAATTGAAGTTGATTGTCTGTGTGATTGATTTAGTCGATTAAATTATTCAGTGATTTATTGACTGATTGGAATGAAGTTCCAATAGAAATAAAAAACAGTCCTTAATTCACTGTCTTGTTTCAGAAAATCTTACAAAAAATTATCTACTGCTCCAATAATAGTGCTTATATGTATGTATATATAAGTATATATATATAATCTTCATCTGTTCTTTTACACAATTAGTTAAATACTAAACCAACACTATAAAGTAACTCATTACTATCAATTAACGAGTCCGTTATGAATATGTCCTAGCTGCCAAACACTATAAAGTAACTCATTATTATTATCAATTAGTGAGTCCCTTATGAATATGTCCTGCCAAACCACAAATCACTATTTTTATCACTCATGTCAAAAGGTGCAGGAACGTTTGTTAACCCTACTGGTTGTAGTTCCTGTACCTTCCACAATCTTTACCTTGTATATGTACAATATATTTAACTTTAATTAGTGGAAAATAAAAACCTGGAACCTGATTGATCCATAAACTGATAAGTAGATTGATTCGCCATCTGACTGATTTATCGACTAAGTGATCAGTTGATTGACTGATTGGTTGATTGATTCGATAATTGATTAAATTGATTGACAGATGATTGATTGATTGCTGTCTGATGTCCGATTGACAGTAACTATTACTGGTAGCATTCAAACAATCCACAATGAACATATGATGACTTTAAGCCAACTTAAAATAATGCGTGTTTCTGTGTTAGAAGTCTGACCTTCCAGTTGCCTGTACACTTCCATTCTCCATCTTCGCTCAAATCCCACACTTTTACACTTTGATCACTCGAACAAGTCGCCATTCTACGACCGTGATAGTCGTATGCCACATCGTGAATCAAATCCTTATGCCCTGCTGATATCTCACGAGCTAAAAACATCGTTATGAAACTAATATATATCAATTTGAACAAGAAAGAAAAAGTAAGTTTCGAAAAACATCACATGCCTGCCATTTTGTTGACCGTGTATGTTTAGTGCTCCTGGGACGAGCGATAACCAATCGATACTATTTCGAGATGCAGACAAAACGCGACATCCTTCCGAGCACCTGTTGATGCGGTTTTATCAAATTTTTAATCAATCTGAAACAATAAGTCGTCTTTAAAGCTGTGATATTGTTTGTCTTTTTGTGAAGTTTGTGTTTGACTAACGAGTTATGTGTTGGTTTTCAAAAGAAGTCGTTCCAAAGCTATAAAAGCGTTTCCCTGGTAAACCTCTTGCAAGCACGGCATCGCAGGCTCATAATTAACGAAAAGGTCATGAGAGGGGTTTCGCCGTGACTTTGACAGAAAGAGCACAAGAAATTTCTTGTTAAAAGCATTTACAAATACATTTATTGGACTACAATTGCTCAACTGGACAACTGCTTTTTCACTCTTCACTAATGAACTGCAATTTACTCAAAGAAGAAAGATTTTGAACGACTCTTAGCGCACACTACAACCAAATGGCTCTATCAGTTCTGGAACTCTTGTTCTTGTGAAATCCAGCTTCAACTGGTTTTAAATTACTCAATATATTTTGTACAGTTTTTTTAAATTTGTTAATATTGTTTGAATATGGCCTCCGCGTTGGTTTGTGCCTTTTTATTTCGCTGGTTGCTGCCTTTATTTCTCTTGGGAGGTAAGAAAAAGTTTATATAGATTCACTTTCTGTAAGAGATTATGTTACTAATTCTTTCACTGTCTTGTAAAAACAAAAATTATGCATCAATTTATCTTCACTGAACTTAGAGACGTTTGAATTAACAATCGTGCCATTGAATACTCGATATCATACGACCCAGAACTTCAAATTAGGCTACACGTAAGCTGAGAGAGGCGCAAACGTTTGTGCGTTTTATATTATGTGTTTTCGTTGTCGTAATAACTAGCTATTGTTGTAATTTCAGGCGAATCAAAAATTATTTTTAAAAGCACAGTGAAATTGCTCAAAAAGACGACAATTATGACCTTCTAAAAGAAGAAATTCTTATTCCAATATTCGAGTTTGATAAGTACTTTCGTTAATTGGAATAGATTTAAAATCTGCTACCTGTAACAGTTCACAAATTTAGATCAAAATTGACGTAATCGATTAGAATCTCAGAATTTCACCGCAATTGTGAAGTCTTTCAGACAAATTCTTAATCCGCTTAGATACATTGTTACTTTTAATTAAGAAAGTTGAAGCAATTATCATATGAGGGGTTTATTTTCATCGAATTGCTTTCATTTTGACATTTTACCATGCTACGTACGTTCTTTGACAATATTTTTGTTTACATTTAAAATTCAATTGTTGGATTTCAAAATGTCAAATTTATTTTATTTTGTATTGCACATTTACTTTTTTAATTCGTTTAAGACAATTTGAAAATATTTTTTCTATGGGGCATACATGCTTAACATTTGACATAGACGTACAATGTCTATTGGCTTGCATGTGACATCAAAATACTAAAAAGTGAAATATGTATCTCAGATAGCTAAGTTTACAATAGGAAAGCCAGGATAGTAGATGTCATTGTTTCTATAATATTGGTAAATTTCCATTGTTGTTGTTGTCAAGATGTGACAGCGACATGTAATAGATGTCACCCAATCTTGTCTCATGTGATTGTTATAAATTTAGGCTGGAATAAATTATCTGTGTGCCATTGAGAAAAAAAGCATCTTTAAAATCCAAGCTGTCCAGATTTTATCAAATTGCATGTGCACATAATACAATCTTGGCCATAATGCTTGGTAAATTTACAATTTTTAGACACGTTTTTTAACCAATTTGCTAATTTTCCCTTCTAACTCCATATCATTTTTTTTCCTCTCCACTTATTAGCTGGGGCTATTAAGATATGACTTGTATTGTTAATACAATCTTTGTTTCAACTTTGTAAAAATTACATTATTACCAAGCTTTCGGAGAGTATCCTCCATCGTCAGGGTTTGAAAATAAAAGCGAGATAAATTGTATTAATGAGCAAGATAAATTGTATTTACATGAAACCTGCGTACACCAATTTACTTGCAATTATCTTACTTGTATTGTTCCTTTACAGCATCTGTTCTTCGTATTAATGGCATGTCATTTATGTACCTTGTATGTCTTCTTATAATCCCTCTTCTACCAAACCCATCAAGAAGAAACTTTGGTCGTAAGTATCTAGAATATAGCAAACAACATTAGAGTTCACACACTAAAAGTGTGCAACAATTGTCACTATTTAGTAGTAAACAGTGCTAATTAAACAAAAGAAAACAATAGAATTAGCATAAAATATCACTATTTAGTGGTATTTATGTTGCACAGTTTTAGTGCATGTACTCTAGTATTGACTAAAAATTCATAGCTTGTTCATACAGGGTAGAGATAAGTTTTTTGTGGAAAACTAAAGACTTAATTTCCGTTACTCATGTGAACAAGCATTGCCCGATTTCATACCGTGAGGCCTGGGGCGAATTTCCCTTACGTTTTGCCAAATAACAAATGAGTCGATATTTTGAATGCTCACATCAAAGTTCATATAATGGCAAAGTTTGGAGTTGATAGAGTAAGATTTGAATGAGATACAAGTCATACAAAAGTCTAAAATTTAGAAAGAAATGTATGGGAACCGGACAAAACGTCCGGGTTTCATACATTTCTTTGCAAATTTGAACGGTCCTAGCTCACTCTGATTTCATTCAATCAACACGAACTCTTGGGATTTTATAAAGTTTGAGGTGGTCATTCAAAGTAGAGACTTTTTTGTTGATTCACATAATATAAAGGAAACTAGCCCCAGGCACTCTCGGTATGAAATCCGGCAATGTAGGCATATTACTAGATGTTTTTTGTTACTCAAAAATTATTGCAAAATGTGTGTGTTCTACAAACATGTCATCCTGCCAGTTATTTTATGCATGAATTTAAACAAAACTGTACATTTCACCATATCTATTTGATCTTATATAATAATTTATGGCTTTGTTGTTAGAACAATAATCTGCATGGAAGGCAACTAGGCTATATATTCCGATATTGGTGCTGGAATGAAGGCTTTTCTTAGTTAACATGATATTGGCCAATACAAAAGAGCATCTAAACAAACAATTCACTTTTTTTTTTTTGGTAACTGTAATTATTGCTCTGACTTTATATAATAATAATAATAGAATCTATGTATTTATTGCTCAATAATTTTTTTCCATTCATTGATGACTAATAATAATAATTTATTTCATATATAATACAAATGTTTTGTTGTTGTCGTTTTAGCTTGTGGTCACACAGGGAACCTTCAAAAAGCAATATTAGGTCTGTCAGTTATTGCTCTTGTAGCTCAAATAACGTTCCAAATAGTACTTGCATCTATGCCACCTTATGGACATTTCTTTCCTAACTGTAAGTACATCATTTAAACTGAATACCTGATAGTGAGTAAGACTTGAGTCTCAGTGAATATCATTGTTTGTAGGATTCATGCTCACTAATGAATGTTTTGCTCATTGCTGTTTGCATTAACACTACAAGGCCACTCTTGACAAATATCATGCAGTTGGCAAAAGACTGCTGTCAATAAAATATGTTGATGCCATTTATGCTCAAGCAACTTCTTATTCTATGATTGGTTCATCATGTCGCATGTAATATATTGTCAATCAAATTCTTATGCCCTTCTGATATCTCAAAAACACTTCATCAACTTGCACCTTTGTATATTACAGTGTCATGTAGCTGAGTGTTTCATTGTTTGTAATAATGTTGCAGGCTCTACTTATGAACAACTTGCCAGAGAGATAGGGTTAAATAGGTAAGGGAATCCTTTCACTTTATATTCACCTAACATCATCTTTACATAAAACATGTTATTTTTCAATAAACATTTTATTTTTATTTATTTACCGGTGTATACCATATTTAATTTATTTTTGTCTCCCTGTTTCTTCTACTCTCGCCCCCATTATGTGCCATTATTTTATCGAAAATTCCCACTCAATATTAAAGAAATCTTCAAATTAAAATATCTTAATTCATACATTCAATAATGTGTTCTTAAAATATTTTTTTCGTATATTTGGTGCGTTTTTTTTTTCGTCCAACATCAGGATCATAATGTTGTGACTTCACCCACTTGTTTTTTCTAATCACAATCATGACAATTTACATCCTTTTTCAGATTTGACAATGTCCCATATTACACTGTCATCCGGTATATAGTACCAGACGTAGTAGTCTTCATTATTTCACTGTCATGCGTACTCTGCAGCAAGAAACTAGCTCAAGCACCAGCGTCAAGACCAGTAACACCACAACGAATATTCTCAAGTAGCGATGAGCCTACAACTGTGGACAATTTCATGCCGTACTTTACAGCAATCATGCTGCTTGTTGCTGGGATAATGCAGCCATCTGTCATATCAGTTGTATATTTTATCATATTTTTAGCATTAGGAACAATATGGGCTTGCCATAGAGCTGTGAGGTTGCGGCACAGAAAAGCCTTTGCTGGCGTAAGGCTGTTTTTGATGGTCTATTCTGGTCTTCATTTTCTGTTGTTGTATTTGTACCAGTTTCAGTTTTTCCAGACAGTACTACCACCAGATAATCTCATTAGTAGGTATGTCTATGATAAAGTCTCTAGAATAGGTACTTTTATTCCACCCACCCATCTGTTGATTATTTCTTTGACTGACAGGAGTATTGACTTTTATTCCAACCACCCATCTCTTGATTATTTCTTTGACTGACAGGAGTATTGACTTTTATTCCACCCACCCATCTGTTGATTATTTCTTTGACTGACAGGAGTATTGACTTTTATTCCACCCACCCATCTGTTGATTATTTCTTTGACTGACAGGAGTATTGACTTTTATTCCACCCACCCATCTGTTGATTATTTCTTTGACTGACAGGAGTATTGACTGACTGATTAATAGTCCCATTGAATACATTATTTTGTGACTAATTCAAATTTATGACATTCATGTTATTTTTTGTAGGTTACTGGGTTTAGTTGCTATAGTGTATACAAAATGTGATCGTCCACAAGTATTACATGTCAGACAGAATGTAGAATGGCCTCTAGTGTCATGTCCTGGTGTTATTCTGTTGTTGTACTGGATATTAGCAACAGAGACAAGAATATACTTTGATAACACCGTAAGTACAATTATTGATAGCCACCGATCCATGCAATGAATCCCTATCAAAGCAAGTTAAATCAATTATACAAATATTATATAGTGGAGGTCCTTATTTGGTCTTTGTACTGTAACCAGCCACTGACAGATAGAATATATTATATTTCATTTACTGAATTCATTGAATTGATATTGCAGAAACCATATTATTTCAATATGTGCAAGTTATTACAATGGACATTGTTTATTCACTATACAATGTTGCAAATTATGAAGCCATTGTCAGTATAAACAGCTAAGAAATATTTTATGATACTTTGGAATTGATTTGCAAATACAGCATTAATTTCATGTGATTAATGTGAACTTATGAACAATTTAATCATTAGGTTTTCAATGGGAGGGTTGACAGCTCTGTATCTTTGTGAAATTCAGTGCTTTTGAAAACTATTGTTTGACATGAGTTGTATCCCAGAGCATAATACTAATCAACAGGTATTATTCAAATTGATTAACATCCTTATTTGAGAAATACCGAATTGAGCATAGCACCGCACATGGTACTTTAAGTTCTCATGGAAAAACAGTCTGTAATCAATGTAATACTTGTTTGATTCTTGATGTTCAAGTTGTACACAATATTGTGATTGTTCATCTGGTATAACAACATAGGCAACTTACAATTTATTTCATCTTTAGTCATGAAAAGTAATAACTATCTAATAGTATTCTGATCATAGTAGATTTATTGTGTATAAAATTAATAAATAGTATGGCCTGTCAGCTTATATCCATAGTTACAGCTAATAAACTAAACTTGTAAACAAACTAATGATGCCAACTGACCATTTTAACACTTTTGATATTAAGGTTATAAATGATATTTTTAGGATCAAGAGATTTGTAGAGATCTAACAAATTATGGATAATTTAATTTCCTTGTTCTTGGCTGCGGGTTGTGATGATAAATCATCTTAATCACAGTCATTCATTGATTGATTTCTCGTGATCACACAATCTAATTTAATGTTACATACAATGTAATTTGTTACATACATTATAGACAAGCTCCCTTCCCTCCCCTGACTCTGATTCATGGTGGAAGTCATGGTCACAAAGACCTCACTCAACATCTGAAAGACAGGTACAACAACAATCAATCGCACACTTCTAAATCTTACTTCTAACAACTGTGCACCATCTGTCTTTCTTACTACTAACAACTATACCTATCACTCTGGTTATGTTATCAGATTTTGCAGGACAATTCTGATGCAATGTGTCAGCAGATGTATCAGCACTCAATCACCTCACTCTGAAAAATAACATATCTCCTTCCTTGAATAATCCCTTTTCTAACATAACAACTTCAATCCTTGCCAAAAATTTGTTGCCATATGGCATAATGGTTACCAGTATCATTTTGATTGACATTGTTGTAGTTGTCATAGTCCTCATGCACATGACTCAAAATTGCCATTATCATCAAGTATCACCATAATGAAATCATTGCGTCATTATTGTCATCAATCAGTGTCATCACAAACAGTATCATCATCATTGTCACATTCATCATTATCATCAACATTGTGATCAGTGTCATCATTATTATCATCATTGCCACCAGGTGCCAGTGTCATCATCATTGTCACGTTCATCATTGTTATTATCAACATTGTGATCAGTGTCATCATTATTATCATCATTGCCACCAGGTGCCAGTGTCATCATCATTGTCACCTTCATCATTGTTATCATCAACATTGTGATCAGTGTCATCATTATTATCATCATTGCCACCAGGTGCCAGTGTCATCATCATTGTCACATTCATCATTATCATCAACATTGTGATCAGTGTCATCATTATTATCATCATTGCCACCAGGTGCCAGTGTCATCATCATTGTCACGTTCATCATTGTTATCATCATTGTCGTCTTTAATGTTATCATCATCAGATATATATACCATCATCATTATCAATTCCATTGTCATCATTTTGTCATTGTTACTGAAAAAAGCATAATACATATTAGATACCCACTGGTTTAGTAGCTCAAACACTTGTCTTAAACAAGGACTCTGAATAGATCATAGAACAATTTAGATTTAAAAAATGATTTTAACCTGGTAAAAAAGTAAAGTTAACTCTGCTGGAATTGTAATCACTGCAAATAAGCTTCTTCTTGTTTTCAACTCAAAAGTATTTTACTAAACACACCTAAAAGTTGTACATTCAAATGTAATTATAACTATACATATAACTATATATATTATATATATATATACTATAACTATATATATACTATCTTTTCTTTCAATAATATTCCTTAGATTGTAATTGTTTTTATATAGTGTGTGTAAATCAATAACATGTCTAAAATGTCTAAAGTATTACGCGCAATGATAATGACTATAGCAAAAATATGTAAATAATATGTAAAGAATTTCGGATATTGTACAATTTAATTTTATAATTTTACCACAAACATCTGTACTTTTTATGAAAGGATTAATCCAATGGAGGCTTATTAGCCAACCAACAATAACATGTTCTTATTGCTAAGCTGTACAGGGATAGCAATGAACGTTTTTTTTATTCAAAAGCACACAATTAAATGATCAAATACATATTCAAATGGTGCACTTTTTAAACAAAAGAACAAAGAAAAAGTAATGATTTTGAAATGTTAGAATGACATAGAAAGGAAAATAAGGGTTATTTTTCCAAACTTTTTTACTGGACAAATTTTAGGTAAAGGTGAAAAAGTATTGTTAATTCCATCAGTCATTCTTATTGATTGACACTCTGATATTATTATAGACAATAATTCAAAGGTTCAAAGGTTTATTTATTTCCACGTAACATTTACAATAAATACATATATATAAATATTGATATAGTGGACGATGCGAAAACTACAACCCTAGGGGTTAAAGAAGCATTTTCGCATCAAAACATATGCATTGATAGAACAAATTTCTGTTAGTTTGATCTGTTATATAATTTATACAGTCAGTCAAGTTTGATTAAAAAGCACTTAAATTGTGTCTGTGAATTAGTGATAGCCTGCAATTGAAGAATCTATTTTCTTACATATTTTGTGAAATGTACAGTAGGTGATTTGCTTTCTAGAATGCTGGCTGACCAAGTGCAGGGTGCCAACAAGGCAAAAGCAGATTTTTTAGTGTATATCTATATTATTACTAATATTTTAACAAGATTCAAATATTGATCATCTCTTTTTTAATTCTTTCATTTCTTTTCTCATTACATTTTGATTGATTTTTTTCTCGTTAATTTTTGGAATTATAAACCAATTCTTTTTTTTCTTCAAATATTTATTACACTCATTCATTCATTCATTAATTCATTAATTCATCTATTCATTCATTCATTCATTCATTCTCCATTCATCCACATCCATTTGCTTATCTACCAATACACTTTTTCAGACCAATTCATCCTTTTACTTTATTATTTGTTTTTAAGTTCTTTATTTACTCAGTCATGTATTTTTCATTTGGTAGTTTTTGTTCATGTTCTCATTCAACCATCATTCTTTTTCTATTCAGACTTTGATGTCTTCTGCCAATGACAATCCAAATTATAACACAATAGAAAGAAATCCAGATGATCCAGTTCCAGAAGAACCTGTCCAACCTGTTTCACATGTGAGAAGTGAGGATACTGAGGAAGAACCGGTGGAGGTGCAAGGGACATTGGGCAGTATTATAATGTTTTTGATGAGACAGAGCTACATTGCTGCTTTGATCATTATGATGGTGAGTCACGTACACATGGGTATTGTATGGTATGGTATATGGTGTGGTGCAGTGTGCTATGGTATAGTATGATATATGGTGTGGTGCGGTGTGGTATGGTATGGTATATGCTGTGGTGTGGTGTGATATATGGTATGTGGTATGGTGTGGTGTGGTATGTGGTACGGTATGCTGTATGGTGTAATATATGGTATGGTATGTGGTATGGTGCAGTGCGTGGTGTTGTATGGTGCAGTGTGTGGTGTGGTATGGTATATGATATGGTGTGTGGTGTGGTATGGAATGTGGTATGGTGCAGTGTGTGATGTGTTATGGTATGTGATATGGTATATGGTATGGTATGTGGTATGGTGTGTGTAGTATGGTATGGTATGTGGTATAGTACGGTGCGTGGTGTGTTATCGTATATGGTGTGGTATGGAATGTGGTATGGTGCAGTGTGATATGTTATGGTGTATGATATGGTATGGTATGTGGTATGGTGTTATGTGTAGTATGGTATGGTATGGTATGGTTTGAGGTATAGTACGGTATGTGGTGTGATATTGTATATGGTGTGGTGTGGGTATCGGTTTGGAAAAGGTTTTGGATTAATGACATTTTTGCTGTAAATATATAAAGTAATAAATAAATAAATACCATGCAAGTGTCTTCAATGTTATGATGTCAAATTGTACCATTGCTATTTTCAGACTTGGAGTATCACATACCATTCCTGGTTAACGTTTGTACTGCTACTATGGGCATGCCTGATCTGGATAACGCCATTTGCCAGATGGTTCTGTATGGTGTCATCACCTGGCCTTGTTCTCTATGCTGAGTTTCTTCTACTTGTGCAGTATATCTATGGGCTGAGACTTAACAATGAGGAATTGCCTGTGCAAGACTCTACAGGGACATTTGACTACTCTGAGCTGGGTCTTAAGAAATGGAAGTACCCTTGTATGCACTTAGCTGCACAGGTATGGGTCAACTGGTGTTGATGATTGTAATAATGATGAACAGAATGATTTTTATGCTTTTGATTATGCTGTTTATGATGATAATGATGTTATTGCTTTTGATGATGTTGATGATGATGTTGATGATAATGATAATGTTAGAGTGGATTTTGGTAAACATATTGTTAGAAAAATAATTGTTTTATAATGACCTTATGAATGACCCAATACTTTCCTGACAGACTCTCTTCACCTGGGTGTTCTGGATAACACTAAGACAGCATATCAGAGAAAAGAAGATCAAGAAACGTAACAAGCATGGTAGTGGGGGCATCCAGTTGACAAGTCTAGCCCATCCATTTGTTCAGGCATTAAGAAAGATGTGTAAGAAATATACTAGACATAATTTCAATTATTAGACATTTAGTCTGGCAATAATTTTGTGTTTTTATAGGAACCTATGGTCTATCTTTCTTTTCTATATGTGAGAATCAAAAAAGCATGAACAGACAGAAGTATTCCAGCAATGTTTCCATTGTTGATTTGCCACTCACAAACAGTACAATATGAACCCAAAAACTCAAACAAGTTTCAGACCAAAAAATATTCCTGAAAGTTTTCAACAACACATGATTTTTTTATTTGCACTGTAATTTGTTGTCAGCCTGCTGATTGTCATTGATGATGAACACTCAACTGGTAAAGTTGGAAATGACTGATGCTTCCCTATACTATTTACTATACTATACTGTATTCTGAAAGTGTTGTAAATGATATGAATAAAGTTTGAGCACCATAAAGTGATTCTGTGAAACTGACGTTTCAGACTTTAGTGCTTAGTCAGAGTAATATTAAGAAAGACTAAATGTGTGACTTTTGTGCTTAAAATTACTCAAATCTTTTACAACTGTTTGAATAAAAACACTGATGCAGTCCATACTTGTATTATACTAGTTTTAATTTCATTGTTATATTTTTATCTATTTTCCAACTTGTTTTTTTTTTGTCTTATGCCTGTTATTTCTTTGTTTTCTTTTTAGCTTCTATTGATCCACAGGCTAGCTCAAGTAAGTGTTAACTAGTCGACCAACATTATGATGATGATGGTGACGGTGATGTTGATGATGATAGTAATGGTGACAGTGATGGTGATGATGATAGTGATGGTGACAGCGACAGTGATGGTGATGATGATAGTGATGGTGACAGTGATGGTGATGATGATAGTGATGGTGACAGTGATGGTGATGATGATAGTGATGGTGACAGTGATGGTGATGATGATAGTGATGGTGACAGCGACAGTGATGGTGATGATGATAGTAATGGTGACAGTGATGGTGATGATGATAGTGATGGTGACAGTGATGGTGATGATGATAGTGATGGTGATGGGGACAGTGATGGTGATGATGATAGTGATGGTGACAGTGATGGTGATGATGATAGTGATGGTGACAGCGACAGTGATGGTGATGATGATAGTGATGGTGACAGTGATGGTGATGATGATAGTAATGGTGACAGTGATGGTGATGATGATAGTGATAGTAATGGTGACAGTGATGGTGATGATAATAGTGATGGTGACAGCGACAGTGATGGTGATGATGATAGTGATGGTGACAGTGATGGTGATGATGATAGTGATGGTGATGGGGACAGTGATGGTGATGATAATAGTGATGGTGACAGCGACAGTGATGGTGATGATAATAGTGATGGTGACAGTGATGGTGATGATGATAGTGATGGTGATGGGGACAGTGATGGTGATGATAATAGTGATAGTAATGGTGACAGTGATGGTGATGATAATAGTGATGGTGACAGCGACAGTGATGGTGATGATGATAGTGATGGTGACAGTGATGGTGATGATGATAGTGATGGTGATGGGGACAGTGATGGTGATGATAATAGTGATGGTGACAGCGACAGTGATGGTGATGATGATAGTAATGGTGACAGTGATGGTGATGATGATAGTGATGGTGACAGTGATGGTGATGATGATAGTGATGGTGATGGGGACAGTGATGGTGATGATAATAGTGATGGTGACAGCGACAGTGATGGTGATGATAATAGTAATGGTGACAGCGACAGTGATGGTGATGATGATAGTGATGGTAATGGGGACAGTGAAGGTGATGGTGACGGTGGTGATGATGGTGATGGTGGCATTGGCGGGAGGCAGTGGCAGTGACGATGATTGAGTAATGACATATTATTACAATTATCTTTATATTCATTGAAATACCTTTCCTGTCATTCACTCTCTTTGCAGGTCCACCAGACTATGATGGCCTAGATGGTAGAGCTTCAGATGATGCCAAGGCTCTGATGTTGTGGGTAAAGTTAGTCTTGGCTAAGTACTGGATCATACTCTGCTGTGGTGCATTTCTATTAGTCGGTCTACAGAATGAAGTGTCTGTCTATCAGATTGGATACATGGCTATCTTCTTGTTTATATTAATTTGTTATCAGGTATGTATTTACAATGCTCATTGACTAACTCATTTATTTGGCAATTTATTATTATATTTAAAATTTATTTTATTTGTACCCACCCAGTGACTCATTGATTTGTCCATTTTTATTCATTTGTGTTTCTCAATTTTATCCTTGTATTCATTGCAATTGTTCATTGAAACCACTACACCACAAGGAAAACCATGCTAGAAACACAGCTAGATTGTGAAGTGTACATTTTAACATTTCTTTCATTATTATACTGACACCAAACGCATTCATAAATTACTACTTTACCATATTCATTCTATGCGTACATATTTACGGTGTTCAACTTTACTATAGTGAAATATATCACTCTGGGATGCTCACGGTTGCCGTACACTTCACAATCTAGCTGCGTTTCCAGCGTGGTTGTACTTGTGGTGTAGTGGTTAACATGTCAGACTAGAATACCGAAAACGCGGGTTCAAATCTTGCTAAGGGCATCTGATATTTGTCTTTGAACATTTCTGTTCTTTGTTTGTCTATCCACCCACCCATCCAGTCTATTCATTGATTTGTCTGTTTATTCTTTATTTATTTTTTATTTGATATTTCTTGACATATTCATTTTGTTGCTTGTGTAGTGGAGTGCTGTGTGTTATAAAATACAGAATATACAGTCATCATCTATTACTAATTGTATCACCAGATATCTCTTGCAACATGGCGTCTAGTGCTAAGACCGTTATGGTGGGTCATGGTCATATATTCTATTTGTATCTTACTGATTATTTACACATATCAATTTGATAACATGCCTATGTACTGGCATAATTCCACTGGACTATCTGACCAATGGTAAGTTATAATTCTGTCTGTTGTCTGTCCATCACTCTCTTTGTCTGTCCGTCTACCTATGTGTCGGTTTGTCTACTCTGTCTACCTTTCAGTGTCTCTGTCTGTCTATCACTGTCTCTCTGTCGAAATCTTTTCTAGTCATCATGTTTTATACACTATCAAGTTATTTAATCTTGATCGTCAGTCTGTCTGTCTGTTCTCTGTACATCACTGTTTTTCTAACCATCATTTTTTTAACCATCTTTATTAGGCTGTACAATCTTGGTCTCCGTCAACACACCAAAGCAAGTCTTCTAATGGAATTATTAACACCGACTGCCTTTTCCATCATTATTGTCATCCAGTTGCACTTCTTCCATCGTCCATTTATGGCAATGATAGACCTTCGTAATGCTAAATGTGAAACCAGTACCACCACCTTGCCAGTAGCACATCAAGGGTAAATTACTCAGAGTTTTTGTTGGTTGGTTGATTGCTGATCTGTTTGTTTTGGGTTTAAGAGAGAAGTAGATGAAAGAGAATATGAGAACATAAGAGAAGGGAATAAGAGAAGGAAAGGAATTTCAAGAAGAAAAGGAATTGAGAAGAAATTAGCAGTAGAGGACAACTGAGTACGGTTTCCTGAGTACAGATGGGTAGAGAATGAAAGAGATATGAGAAAAGAAGATGAAAGAAAAGTAGAGAAGAGATGAGAACAGAAAAAATAAAGGAATTAGAATAAAATAAAAAGAACATTTTGTAAAAGAGATACAAGAAAAGCATAAAACAGTTTTAGTTTTTTTTTTTCTTCTATTCTTAACATAAATGCTCTTAATACTTTATTTTTTTATTTCTTGTAATCAACAAACATGTTTTATCATTTACAGAGCTGGTGGTCCATTAGACAATATTCAGGAGGAACCAGATCAAAACCAACAAGCTGATGCAGCACTATTAACAAGACAGGATAATAACGAAAATAAACCAACAACACCAGCACACCACAAGTCACCACTAATCTCAATGATGATAAAAATAGTAGAGCTATACAATGAAGTTACTATCTTGCTGTGGCGAATTGCAGAGCTACATATATCAAAACTGGTGAACTTTATACTGATATGTGTGGTAGTTTATCAGGTATGATGATGATGATGATGGTGGTAATGATGATGATGACAACAATGAAAATGATGATGGTGATGGTGGTAATGATGATGATGACAACGATGAAAATGATGATGGTGATGATGATGAAATTGATGATGTTTGTTGTTGTTCTGGCATTGATGGTGATGTTGAAATGTTGGTGGGGTTTGTTGTGGCGATGATGATGGTGATGATGAAATTGATGGTGATATTTGTTGTTGTGGTGGTGACGATGATAATGACATTGATGATGGTTGTTTTGGTGTTGATGATGGAATTGATGATCATAAGTGGTGACAATGATGATGAAATTGATGATATTTGTTGTGATGATGATGATGATTAAATTGATGATCATTTTTGTGGTGGTAATGATGATAAGCTGTACATCTCTATTTACTCAATGACAATGGTTTTCTGCCCAGGTGTGTGCTGTAAATGCAGTCATCATTATTCTGCTTGGTATCTCTATGCCATCTCATATGCTTCAGCGTGCATTATCCTACTGTTTTCTTATCTGGAGTTCATTGGTGGTCATTAGTAAGATGTTTTACCAGCTACGGTTTGTTCAGGCAGACTTATTCCAGCACAATTGCACAGACAAGGTAAGTTGACCAGGACTTATTGTTGTCAACTTATGGAAAGTCATATTCAGGCATTTTGTCATGTGCAAATTAAAGATTTCTTAAAACATCAAACATATTTTTCTAAATGATTGGAAAGGCCAACTTTTGAAATCTTCACTCCTTTGATCAGCATCCATATATACCTTTTTACTAACGATCTCTTTCATTAATTATAAATATATTTGACAATATCAGCATAAACCAAAAATACTCCTATTGTAAGCCTGCATTTGAAATTACAATGATTGTAACGGGATCATTGAGATGGTCAAGAAAACGTTTCATAAAATTACCAATTACTAATAATAGATGGTGTGTAAATTTGTGTTTTTTTTAGTCATTGCCTATTCCTGCAAACATAAGTCACTTCACCAATAATGCATTATGGGTTGGATTCTACAAAACTGACGTAATATCAGAAGACATCAAGGTTTGTATTGTAGTATCTATTTGTTTATCTAGAAAATTGAAAAAATTCAGCTCAAATGAAAATACACCAATTAATATTTCTCTCTATAAATTCAATCAATTATTATTAATTATTATTGTTGTTGTTATTGTTGTTGTTTTTATTGTTGTTGTTATTGTTATTGTTGTTGTTATTGTTATTGCTATTGCTATTGCTATTGTTATTGTTTTTATTGTTGTTGTTATTGTTATTATTATTGTTATTGTTATTAATAAAGTTAATAAATTATTATTAATTATAATTATTATAATTAAAAGAGTAGCCTAAAAAGTTATAAAATTATCTACTGGATAAAGTTGTCCATTACATAGCATTTGTTTTAGAAAATACAGCCATTATATACAGGCTTCATGCAACCACGTCCAGGAAATATTTTTGATTTACTAAACATTCTTGAATTGTTTTTTTATTTAATCATGTGTCTAATAATTGACCCATACATCTGTAACTTTGTTTGAAATTTATGTATGTTATTTATTTGTAGGGCTACTTGTTTATAGTGATAGCCATTGTACTACAGGCTGTAGTCAAACATCACCAGGTAAAATAGCAATACTTTTCTCTTTTTTCATTTCATTTATCTTGTAAACTGTTGACTTGCTTTTGTTGTAGGAGTATGTTTTCTGTCGTGCTGGTTTTGTGTGTATTTCTAATTATTATTAAAAGCTTTTGTATTATAAATCCTGGCCTCAGGTGCCGAAGGATAATGGTGATGTATCTCTCCTTTTTTCCACAAGTGTTCTTTGACTTTAGTACCAATTTTTCCTTGCCCTTCATCTTCTTTATATTCTTCATCCCTTACAACTAAAAGTCAAAAGTTTGACCTGTGACATGTATTTACATACATTTGCATATTTCATCACTACCTTTCCCTCAACCAACAATATAATGAGGTAAAAACTAGTAAAAAATACTAGGTAGGACTACGTCAGTGTTTCAGTTGTACAGTTGTAAATGTAATGATAAGTTATACACTGTAGAATGATTGTAGCAAAAAACTGACGTTTCGGACATTAGTTAGTCCTTAGTCAGAGTAATACGAAGTAATACAAGTAATATGGTATTGCTCCGAAACATCAGTTTTCTCTACTATCATTCTTCGGTGTCTAACTTATCATTACATTTACAACAATATAATGATCAAGCTACAGTGTAAACATTTTGCTGTGTGATTGATATTTTAACATTCATAGATTAAGTAATGCAAATGAATTACAACTTGTCATACTATTGAGCAAATGATTGTTTCATGCATAGCATTTGTTCTTTACAGAAACTATTCCGAATCCGTAAAGGCCTCACAGAACCTGAGCCAGGGATTTTATTCCCAAAAGCTACACGCGATAAAGCAGACAAAGACATAATAAAGTGTTTGAAATATATGTTCAACAAGTTCTTCTTCCACTTTGGATGGGAGGTGAGTATGTCTGAGAACTTCTCAACTTTCACCCGGGCACCGTTTCTTGGACTTCCATTGATTTGAAGACATATACATGTGAGAAATTGGGCACTACTTCAAAATTGCTCAAAATGACAGCAAAAACTACAATTAAAACCAGTATTTTGCGTCAGCATTTTATAATGTTGAACTTTAGTTTGTCAATTACCATAATTATGTAAAAACTATTTAATATATGGACATGCATGAACCTCTTGTATTTCAAATGATTGTCAACCAAGACAATGATTTATTTCCTAACTTAATTGGTTTTGATTTCAGATGTCTCTTCTAGTTATGGTGTACAACATGGCACTCCGATGTGATGTAACGTCTGTGATCTATGCTATATGGTTGGGTGTCTTGCTTGCTTTGGGTCGAAAGACTTGTGCTGTGGTATGGCCTGTTTATGTTGGCTTTTTAGCATTTTTACTGCCATTTCAGTATCTTTTGTGTCTTGGATGGCCGCCTGGATTGTGCTTAGGTTAGTTAACATATTGAAATACACTTGAAATGTTTTTTTGTTTGTTTATCTATTTAGTTGTCTGACTTACTGTCTGTTTGTTTATTTGTTTGCCTAGTTTGTTTATCCACCTTTATTCATATTGATTCACTCACTTTTCCATTCATTTGTTTGTGGTTCATTTATTAGTCTGTTCATCCATCCATTCATTCATCTATTCATTCATCTATTCATTCATTTGTGGATCATTGGTCCATCCATTGTGGATCATTCGTTAGTCCATCCATTCATTCATTTGTTCATTTGATTATTGCTTTGTTATTTTAACTGCAATTGTCTTGTTACTCCAGCATATCCATGGACCAAAACACTTGATCCTAATCTAGTCCACTGGCTGTATCTAACTGATGTTCCCTACCCTCCTGACCCTAGATTACTCATAGGTATAGCATTGTATTGTATTATTAAATATCTATTGTACTCTATGAAGAATATGCATTATATACATCAAGGCTTTGATCAGTCAAAAGTTATTTATTATTTTGTCCTACGGTCTTTGTTTATATTTTTCTCTCTTAAACGTCATTTCTTTTAAATGTTGTTTGTGTGTTGTTAATAGAATATGTTTTATTAACCATACGGTAGAGCAGCAATTCTAGCTTCTTCTTGAGACAAGATTGAGACAAGACTTTGTCATGAATCTTGAAAAAAGATAAAGCTGTTTTTTTTTAGTTAGCAACTTGTGTCATTGCTTTTAGAACCTTACCTTTGTTTCTTTCTCTCTCTCTCTCTCTCTCCAAGGTGATTTTATGCAGCTTCTGGTGGCATGTTGTCAAGAGGATGTGTTCAGTCAAGAGAGATTTGCATGGTCAAGTGAGCTGCAGCAAGGGCAAGTAATAGAAACTGCAGGTGCTGCAAATAGACGAGGCAGTCGACATAAACATACTACACCTGACTTTATGTGGAATATAACATGGCTAGACTTTTCTAAGGTATATAGCTTTCAAGGTTCTTATTATTATTCCACAATATAATATTATACCTGAGTCAAATCAATCAGTAGTCGAAGGAGAAAATAATAAAAATGTGGTGGGTAAAACAAGAATTTTCTGCACCTAATACTAGAATAATCATGTAAATGTATATAACATATATATAATAGTATAATGTATAATAATAGTGATATTCACTGTTTACAAACAAACACATCGTAAACGAATTGTTATGTTAATGTGCCAACAACAGCACAAAAGATTCTTTTCAAATAATGGACTGTCACTTTCTGGTTGGCACATGAATAACAACAACTTTCATCAGCATGAACATCTCTATAAACAGATTCTTGGTCAGTGCTGAATTCAATACGTGTTTCTTTACTTCTGGCAATAAATGTTCTATTCGATGTCGTTTCATTCCTTCTTCTCCTCCATTATCATTCTCCCTCCATTTCTGCATCTCTGCCTCCCTCCTTGTTTTTTCCTTCTCTGACAATTTTGTTCTTCCAGATGGTGCTAACGTGGTTTGTTTTCTGTTTTTCAGTTAATTCTTTTCCAGCATTTCTATTGGATAACCCTAGCTGTGGTGTACATCACGGTACAGAGTACTATCAGTATATTCAATATTGGCTTTATTCTATGGTGTTTCTTCTTCCTGTGGCATGGACAAGCTTTGTATCTACAGCCAAGGAAAAAGCTTTTTCGACTGTGGAAAATCTTCATTTGTTATAATTACTTTATTTTACTGGCAAAAGTTTGCCTACAGGTGAGAAACCTATTTGTTCAAGTCATTTGAGTCATAACGGTAATGTGTCACAAAACTCTGTCACACAGCGTTGTGTGACACGTGACGGATGCAAGGAGGCTAGAACTATGTTTGTGAATGGAGATCAAGCATCTGTAAATTATGATCTATCTGATGTTCGTATTCTGTGTGTATGTTCTTTTAAGCCTGGTTCCCATATAATCGAGAAAGGTCGAAAACGATCGCAACATTCCGATCGTACGATCGAAAAAAAGTGTTTCCATATAATCGTAGACAATCGAAATGGATCGAAACAATTCGTATGATCGAAAAACTTTGGTTTCCGTGTAATCAAACTTTTTTCTCAATCGTTTGCGACCATTCTCGATCGTTTTGGATGATATGGAAACCAGGCTTTAACGTAATCCATTTCTTTTCACCCCTGTAGGCAGTGTCGTGTGTGTGGATGCAGTCCGTTCAAGACTACACCGGCTGTTGGCCGTTACAGCTTCTCAGTATGTTCTGCTTGCGTGACTCAGGCTATCAAAACAAGAAACCTGTTAACGATACGGACTGCGTTGCCCCTGACGACACTGGGCTGGCGATGGACTGTGCCTGTATCACTTTCCTTCTTATACAGTTTAGAATATTTACATCTGACTACTTCCGTCACGTTGTCAGAGATCATCGTGAACAGTCTGAAATGGCAGATAGGTAAGATTGCGTGACTCTAGTGATTGTGGTCACGCTGTAAGCAGGCAGTCTCCGTGTAAGGGACTGCTGTGAAATGCAAGACAAGTAAGATTGCGTGACAAACATGTTGCATTTGTTAGTTTTAAAAAGTGCCTCCCTCTCTCCTTGGGCTAACAGAGTGGTTTCAGCGACCGACGGGATTGTGTGACTGAAAAGTTGTTTCATTTAACCATTGCATTGGATATCTTTGGATAGTGTCATATTACGTCAGTGTAAAGGAGAATTGCCTCTGAATGAATATAAAAAAATCACAAATACATTAGAATGTCATCAAATGATAAGGTCCATGAGTTGCATGTGATAGATACAGTCAATGTAATTTCGAGTTGTTGATCATTTTCAGGGGTGCAGAGCTAGTGAACCTACATCTACGTGAACAGCTGAATGCCAAGATACTTGAAGTCAAAGTCAAGATGGACAGGATACGAAGATCGTAAGTTTACTGAATATGTAGTTAGTGGCACTGAGGGACTGCAATACTGGTACTATAGTTGATCAAATAGAATTCCACGTCTGTTTGTTAGTTACATGTATTGCACGTGTTGTTATTTTATAGAGTGAACAAGCTTGTTGAGAAACTAGCAAGGATGCATCCTGCAGGAGTAGAGTACGAACCACAGTCTCACTATGAAGGTATTTGATTCAAAATTTTCTCCTCTTCTTTAGTGCGCGTTTGAATTTTTCAGACCATCTTGCTTCCTGGTTTCTTACTTTTTCTCGTTTCCTCACTTCACATTATTCCTTCCTTCTATCTTTCCTCCTTTCCTCCTTTCCTCTTACAATCTTAGAGTTTTTCGTATATTGTTTTCGTTTTTTTTTTCATATCTTTCATCAGTACCAATATATACTTTTCACTTGTTTGTTTTAGCAATTTATTCAGGTGATTATTACTGGTTTGAGTCTGATTCAGAGAGTGATTCTGAAGCTGAAACTCCATCAGTTAGTCCAAGACACTCGAATCATAAACAGTCTTCCAGTGAAGACGATGATGACCATGATGAAGAGCAGGATGACAAAGAAATTAGTCAAGGTATATTTTTACACAGGCAGCCCAAGCAATCCACTTGTCCTTTATTCAACATTGTGGTCCGTTTTGAAAAGACGGCGAGTGGATTGCTTTGGGCTGCCGGGATTTTGATAATGATGATAGTTTTTGCAGTAGTCGTGCTAATGATGGTGGTGACAATTTAATAGTTTGCGATTCAGTTGCGAAAAACAGTCCTTTTAGGGACTACTTCCAGCTGGAAGATCTTTGTTACTTCAACAAATATGACTTCGTTAAACGATGATGATGACAACAATGATATTACTGGCGGGTAATTAAAGTTAATCTTCTCCTCTAGATCGTGCTGTCGCAGGTCCATCAACGTCAGGACGTGACTCAGTCGCGTCTCATGCCAGCTCAGAGTTTGAGAACGTTCCTACTCCTGAACCTACCACAGCCATCGTTGAACCAGAAGGACCCTTAAACAAAGTGAAGCGGTGGCTAAGCTGGATCTACTACTACATTGCCATGGTTGTTGACAGTGTTATTAAAGTACTCAGAGAGATCTCTAAGAACTACAGGTCAATAGCTGACCAACTGAAGAAAGAAAGGAAAGAAAAACGACTAGAGAAACTACGTCGGTCAAGGTATCCTAGAATACGACACACTGAAGCATCGGATTCTGATAATGGTGATACAAAGGTAACCAGCCATTTTTGCATTTAGTTTTCTGTAAAACCTCGTCATATCATCATAGTTGTCCGTCCACAATATATCTCTGCATATTCTCACTCTTTCACGTATATATGATTATCATCATAACGGCTGTCTTTGCGTTAGTCGGTCCGTTCAATAGACAATGACTGCGTGGATTATTGTCGTTGTAATCATCATCATTATTATTATTATCATTAATATTGTCATCATCTACACGCAATATCTCTGTATTCTCTCTTATGTAGTCTGTCCATACAATTGACAATTACCACGATGCATTTCATTGTCATCATCATCATTGTTATTATCATTGTCATCAGTGTCATCATCTAATCGCAATATCTCTGTATTCTGTCTAGAGTAGTCTTACCTAACAATGGATGATCACAATGTATCTAATTTTCGTTGTCATCATCATTATTATTGTTATTAACATCATTACGCAGTCATCATCTAATCGCACTATCTCTGTATTCTGTCTAGAGTAGTCTTACCTAACAATGGATGATCACAATGTATCTAATTTTCGTTGTCATCATCATTATCATTGTTATTATCATCATTACGCTGTCATCATTGTCATCATCTAATCACAATACCTGTGCATTCTGTCTTGTGTAGTCTAACCGTACGATTGATGATGATGGTGATTCCATATCACTAGCTGAACTAGAAGAGACCGATGCAGCCCACTGGAAACACTCTCAAATGCGCGTTGCACGACTGACAGTTGCTTTCGTCTACGCTCTTCTGGCCCACACAGATATTATCTGCTACATGTTAATGATTCTTAATCATATCGTGTATGCGTGCCTGCTGTCTATGCCTTTGCCGTTCTTGGTGTTTATGTGGGGAATGCTGTCTATCCCGAGACCTACTAAACGGTTCTGGATTACAGTGATCACTTACACACAGGTGAGAAAAACATGCATACTTTATACATCACATGAATTACCGAGTCCTACTAAACGATTTTAGATTACTGTGATCACTTACACACAGGTGAGAAAAACATACATACTTACACATTACATGAATTACCGAGTCCTACTTAATGATTCTGGATTACAGTGATCACTTACACACGGGTGAGAAAAACATCCATACTTATACACTACATGAATTACCGAGACCTACTAAACGGTTCTGGATTGCAGTGATCACTTACACACAGGTGAGAAAAACATACATACTTACACATTACATGAATCACCGAGTCCTACTAAACGGTTCTGGATTACAGTGATCACTTACACACAGGTGAGAAAAACATGCATACTTACACATTACATGAATTACCGAGACCTACTAAACGGTTCTGGATTACAGTGATCACTTACACACAGGTGAGAAAAACATACATACTTAATATACACTACATGAATTACCGAGACCTACTAAACGGTTCTGGATTACAGTGATCACTTACACACAGGTGAGAAAAACATACATACTTATACACTACATGAATTACCGAGACCTACTAAACGGTTCTGGATTACAGTGATCACTTACACACAGGTGAGAAAAACATACATACTTACACATTACATGAATTACCGAGTCCTACTAAACGGTTCTGGATTACAGTTAAGTACTGTCACGCGTTTTACCCTCGTTAAATAAAGGCTATTATTATTATCATTATTAGAGTGATCACTTACACACAGGTGAGACAACATACATACTTGTACATTGCATGAATTGCGTGACTATATAACGCTCTTTTGCAGACAGAGCATTTCGTGGTTTTACATTTCGTGCTATTAAAAGAAAATCTACTATATTCTATGGAGATTCTATGATTAACGATTCATCCATTTGAAATTTGTTTATTTTCTAAACCGAAATCTCTTACATCAGTCACTTGTCAATAACCTCCATTCCCTGACCGCTTGGGAGTGCCTGTAATATTGTATGTTATTTAGACGAATAATTGGTATCTTGTTTGTTAAAGTTGATTTCCATTCCCTGACCGCTTGGGAGTGCCTGTAATAGTGTATGTTATTTAGACGAATAATCTGTATCTTGTTTGTTAAAGTTGATTTCCATTCCCTGACCGCTTGGGAGTGCCTGTAATATTGTATGTTATTTAGACGAATAATTTGTATCTTGTTTGTTAAAGTTGATTTCCATTCCCTGACCGCTTGGGAGTGCCTGTAATATTGTAAGTTATTTAGACGAATAATCTGTATCTTGTTTGTTAAAATCGATTTTGTATGCATTGTGATTCCATCTAGGTTGTGATTGTCATTAAGTACCTTTTCAAGTTCCCTTTCATCAAGTTCAACACATGTAACGAGGAAGGCACAGACAAAGATGACCCACTGTGCTACCCAAGGATTCTTGGGATTGAACGGGTTACACATACCTCAGCCTATGATTTACTCTTGCTCCTTGCCCTCTACTTTCACAGATATTCTCTCAAGGTAGGTAAAGTTGGGCTATTGTAGAATTATATGTGGGATATGTGGGGCCTGACCTCGAATACGAGAGAAAAACGGTCTGCAACCGAAGCTAAAGTTGGGGGTTAACGAGAAAACGTTACTTTAGCCCTCGGACTAAAATAATTACTGTAACTAGCAATTGTGGCATATCGTTAAGTTAAATATTGTATATAGAAAGTTAGGCAGCTTCAGAGTATAAAAAAACATTTTATGGATTTTATTATAAAGATATTGCCGCCATGATAGCAGGATTTCCCAATTGTCCAAATATGCAAATATTTATTACTCTTTAGTATGAAAGCTAGCCCCAGTATGGAGAACATCGGTCAATCTAAGTTTTGGATTAAGAAACGAGGCGTTGTTTCAACAATATTTCGACTTTTAAGCCTGGTTTCCTTATAATCGAAAACGATCGAGAACAGTCGCCTCAATGATGCCGCCTCGGCGGATCCATGGTTGATGTCACAGGAAAAAAAATCAGTCAAAGTTGCAAAGGCGGCCGGTCCCGATGCAACGATTTTAGCTGTAATTCAAGTTATAATCATGTTTATAAGTTTCATTATTCATTACTCTATTAGTTATTCCATGTCACAATGTGTTGTTGTGTTTCCAGATTCACGGTTTGTGGCGCGATAAAGCGTATGGTGCTGATGATATCGATGACACTGCGCCAGCTTCACCTATATCACCTCTTGATGGTAAGAATATCATACCTATTGTCATCGTTGCCATCATCATTATCGATGTTGACATCATTATCACCATCGTAACATAGCTGTTGTCTTTATCAACAATCATTGTGGCATTGAAATCTTCATAATACTATTTACTAACACTGTCATCGTCGTATTTATTATTGTTTAAAATCTTCATGATTACTAACGTATTGATGCCATGATCTTCTACTCGATTGATTTGGTGTTTTTAATGTCATTTTGTAGAAGAAAGAGTTGGTTTTGAGAGACACACATCCAGAGCGTCCACTACAGCAACAGACCATACACAGGTACAACACCTACACTTTGTATTATAACTTAATCTACAGACCATAGCCAAGCATACTTACACTTTCTGTGAAGTTGGTTTGTTGCATTTTTTAACTTAACTTAGCCTGGTTCTGACTTGCGACAAAACAGAATCACAAGTAACAGTCCCAGACTCTGAGCTGGTCATAAACGGTTTTTGTGTCATTTGCTCTGATATTGATCCTGCATTTGTCGGTTATGCTAATGATGCAAGTCAGAAACATGCTTTACGTTATGAGCAATTAATGCTTGGAGTCTTGAGCTCTGAGGTTTCAAGAACGGAAAGGAAACCCAGTTTGGAGTGAATCAATCATCTTTGTGTTTGTAGTATGTAAGCATACTATCACTAATATGATCAAAACTTATTTATATAGCTGGTTTTCAACAAGACACAATTTAATATCTTTTGTTTTTATGTAGGAGCAGGATGAGGATGGCGAGACTTTATGGAACAAGTAAGACTTATTGTATTGACAATCTATTAATAGATAAATAAAACTATCGTCGTAATGGTATGTGGTATACATAATACATTGTGGGTCTACACTTTCACTTTCACTTCGCCTAACGCCAATCCGCCCAAAGGCAATTCGCCCAAATACAGTTCGCCCAAATGCAGTTCGCCCAAACGCAGTTCGCCCAAACGCAGTTCGCCCAAATGCAGGCGTAAATTTAGTTCATAATCTTCCAAAAACTCGCAAATACAATGACAAGTGGTGTGTGTGTTTTTACCATGTATGTTTGTATTTCTAGGATCGTCAAGTCTGTACGAGCTTTTCTTCATCGTATCTACGATCCTGAGACAGGTTCCGGTGCTGTCGATGTGTACGCCATGATGTTTGCTTGTCAGTTTATTATCTTCATTATTATCTTGTTCAGTTGGTCGGCTTTCTCGTCGCCAGAGGTAAGACAAATGCCATTGAAACGTGGGATGGGAGGGAAAGGATTGGGAAAGGGTAGAGAGAGATATGTAGCTGGAGCTGGAGCTGGAGGTGAAGATGCAGGAAAAGATAGAAGGAAAAGAATGGGAGGGAATGAAACGAGAAAGGAATGAGAGAATTGAAAGAGAGAAATTTGGAAATGGTTTGTTTGCTTATTTGTTTTATATCTCTCTATGTTAATTTGTTTGTGTGTAATTAATTAGTCTTGTGTATTTGTACAGCCTCAAAGACAAGCACAGTTTGTTAAGATAGTAGAGGAAAATGTTGTACCTAAAACCTTCCTGTACATGTTGTTGACACAGTTTTTCCTCATCATCATCGATCGGTAAGAACTTATTGCAGAATCGACTCCTTCGCAGTCGGCTTTAGGGTTTGTCACGCAATGACTGCGTTTAGAAGCTCTGCGTGACAAATCCTAAAAACGACTGCTAGGGAGTCTAATTGCAGAACTTGACTGAACAATTGAATGTATGAATAATTATTGATTAATAGTCCATGGGCCAGGACCCAAAGTTAAGTTACAAACAGAGGAACAACAATTTATATTCCAACATGTATATTGTGAATGTATTGAGTGTAAATGAAAATCATGCCAAATGAATAGCCTTACTAGGTTTATCATAGACACACGATTTGTAACTTATGAGCAAGTGAACGAATCAACGAACGAACAAATAAATGAACGAATAGATCGAGAATGAATGAACGAATGGATGAACGAACGAACGAACAAATGAATGAACGAATAGATCGAGAAGGAATGAATGGATGAACGAATGGATGAACGAATGGATGAACGAACGAACGACCAAATGAATGAACGAATGAATGAATGAATGAATGAATAAATAAATGAATGAACGAATGAATGACTGAATGAATGAAATTACATTATGTGCAAATGAATGAGGTCATAGTATATTTCATGTATTTCCTAATCTATTCTATTTCAGTTGTATCTATCTGAGGAAGTACGTGTTTGCAAAGCTACTGTACCTACTGTTCTTGGTGGTCTCTTTTCATATATTTATGTTTATTATTGTACCTTACGTCACCAAGAAGTAAGAAAATAATCAAAGACTTATCAAATTACAGCCAAATCCGTTGTTTCGTAACCTGCTATTTCAAAGTATTCGTTTGATGTGTGGTAGGCCTTCTGGACCATTATTCAATTTCATGGGCTGGCGTTGCTTGCTGTACTAGCACGTTTGGTTACTTTGAAATAAACTCCTTCCCTGACACAGGAAAACATTTGTGATTTCCATAATGGGAATGTTGGATTTTGTAGCACTTTTCCAGCGATATACCAAAATGAACCCATTGTGGGAATCACAAATTCCTGTGTGAAGTAGAGTGGTGGTCTAGAAAAGATGCAGTACAACGAATTTGGCTGTGGAAACTAAAACCTAAACCAGATGTTCTTTACACTCGCCAATAGACCAGTTTCAAGTTGTTCATTGGTCAGGCTAAGTCTCAATTGTAGCCAAATTAACAAAAGAGTCAAGGAAAAACCATTGGTATTGAAATTATTTTGGGATTGGTGTATTCCCGTGAGATCTACCTTGTACAAAAGAATATATCACTTTCCATCGAGGCTTAGCCTGAGCAATGCAGAACATGAAACTGGACTATTATATGGAAACGGCTCAAATTCTAAGCTACTACAACTTTGGAAATCAGTTTTTCTAGGACTTCTTATAAATTGTATTCTCAATTATCTTTTGAGAAACTTTTCTATGCTTCAAATAGAAAAAAGAAGTGTTTATTATCCAGGGTAGCGGCTCCCAAACAAGAAACGGAACCTTTGTCGTCCTGTTAAGGGCCGTTTAGAAGTTAACTGATAACCAAATTCACATTATTTTCAGGGCGTTTTACAAGAATATTCCAGCAATCTTCATGTACATATTCATGTGTTTGTACTTTGGTCTATCAGCGTATCAAATACGAAGTGGTTACCCCACTAGAATTCTGGGTAACTTTCTAACTAAGAGCTACACTTTGACCAGCGGTGTTCTATTTCAAGGGTAAGTTGATCAATGCCTCGTCCACAACATGCCGGCGGGCTTCCGTTGCAACGATTATTATTGACCGTTAGGAAAGTGACCCTTCTCAAAACAGGAAGCCCGTGATCCCTAACAAGAAGGCTAACAACTATCACTGTTTAAAACGTTTTCTAGGTTCCAGGCTATCCCGTTCTTGTTAGAAATACGTAGTGTGTTGGACTGGTCTTGTACTGACACTACGCTATGTCTGTACCATTGGTTGAAAATGGAAGACATCTATGCCAATATATATGTACTCAAGTGTTATCGAGAATCAGAAAAGGTACGGTACTGTCGCCATGGCGACCCCCCTTTGTCTATGTGGCGTCACAACCAATTACATCCCAAGCAAAGCTGGCCGTCGGTTTGTATTCCGCCGTTCGCAGCATATCTAGTTATCATGACCTTTATAACAGATTTTCGAATTGTCCGACTAGCGGTGCAATACTAATCTTGCAGTAAAAGAACAGCGATGTCATCATCGTATCTGTCATCATAATCATGATATTGTATAATAGACACTGTTGTTGTTGTGTACAGGCGTGGTAAGGACAGCGCTATCATCATTATCATCGTTACTGTCATCATAATCATGATATTGTATAATAGACACTGTTGTTGTTGTGTACAGGCGTGGTGAGGACAGTGCTGTTATCATCATCATCGTATCTGTCATCATAATCATGATATTGTATAATAGACACTGTTGTTGTTGTGTACAGGCGTGGTAAGGACAGCGTTATCATCATCATCGTATCTGTCATCATAATCATGATATTGTATAATAGACACTGTTGTTGTTGTGTACAGGCGTGGTAAGGACAGCGCTATCATCATTATCATTGTTACTGTCATCATAATCATGATATTGTATAATAGACACTGTTGTTGTTGTTGTGTACAGGCGTGGTAAGGACAGTGCTGTTATCGTCATCATCGTTACTGTCATCATAATCATGATATTGTATAATAGACACTGTTGTTGTGTACAGGCGTGGTGAGGACAGTGCTGTTATCGTCATCATCGTTACTGTCATCATAATCATGATATTGTATAATAGACACTGTTGTTGTTGTGTACAGGCGTGGTAAGGACAGCGCTATCATCATTATCATCGTTACTGTCATCATAATCATGATATTGTATAATAGACACTGTTGTTGTGTACAGGCGTGGTGAGGACAGTGCTGTTATCGTCATCATCGTTACTGTCATCATAATCATGATATTGTATAATAGACACTGTTGTTGTTGTGTACAGGCGTGGTAAGGACAGCGCTATCATCATTATCATCGTTACTGTCATCATAATCATGATATTGTATAATAGACACTGTTGTCGTTGTTGTGTACAGGCGTGGTAAGGACAGCGCTATCATCATCATCATCGTTACTGTCATCATAATCATGATATCAATATGTATAATAAACACTTTGTTGTTCTGTACAGGCGTGGTTCCAGGGTCGTGGTAGCAAATACTGGTTAAGTAGTAAATGTTTTCTTGGTGGCCTACTGATTGGACTGCTAGTCATTGTGATATGGTTCCCGTTATTATTGATGTCATATATTAACTCGGTCTATATCGAGAACCCACCTCAAGATGCTACCTTTACATTATCTATCGGAGGCTATCAGGTACGCACCCTCCCGTCCCTAACAACAAAACCATTACACGAAGTCACACACTCTCTCGTTTGTCTGTTTGTTTGTCTGATTGTTTTTTTGTCTGTCTGTGTCTACTTGCTTGTTTGCTTGCTTGCTAGTATGTTCGTTTGTGTTTCAGCTAGTGAATAAGATGTTTTTATTTTCAGCCATTGTTTCGTGTAAGTGCACAAGAACAGTTTTTGCAGCAGCTTAATGACACTCAGATCGATAAAATCAAACAACAAAACATTGGAAAGTCGCAAGAGAAACAGGTAAAACAACAGTTTGTCCACTTTATCAGATTATGTACCTTTTGGACTATTCATTCGTTCACTTTTTTGTATGTACATTCCTTCACTCATTCATCCACCTATTCCTCCATACATTTAAAGTTCGTTAGTCCATCCATCCATTCATTCTGGTTTGTCCAATCACACATCATCACGGGTTTTTTACTATTATTATTCAGCAGATCGACACGTTTCTTCGTGATTACCGTGAACGGGGTACGGTAGTGTTGGTCAAGATAACTGGTAATTCAAGTTCAATCTGGCAAATCAGCCCACCATCTCGTCAGCTTATGATGCATGATCTGTTGGGCGAGAAGAACGTCACGATGAAATTTAAATATGAATTTACAAGGTATGTTAATGCGACGATGGTGGTGTTGGTTACAATGATCAATAGCATGTCAATGTAAACTCTGATTTAATATACGCTCTGAGTTGTCCAAAACCGTCGTTTATTTCGCCACTGTTCTTCAAAGGAATCGAAAAGTTGTTGTGCGTTTCTTGTTCAATTTTTTTTAATGTGGCGGAAAAAGAAAAAAAAACCAGAATGCTCTTGATTTTCTTTCGACTTTTTTTCGTGTTCGCACGTGGTTTATTTCAAAGATGTACCGTGGAAATCAATTGTCTGTATGTATTTGCCTTTGTAAAGCCATATGTTTTGCTACACAGGGAGCCCAAGACTGCTTTGGTCCAAGAAACCATATCGGGGCACACAATGATCCAACTTGGTCCCAAGATACGCAGTCAGTTTGCAGCCATGTTAAATAAATCATATAAAGGACAGCAAATGTGAGTATGACATTGATAAAAGGTTATCATATACTACTAACCCGACACCGTATTTAAATCCAGCGCTATCCAGGACACTGATGTCGCCTGTGTTCGTAAGAGTGTCCACTATCATCATCATCATCACTATTATGATTACGACGAATATCATCATCATCATCACCACTATCATCATTATCACTGCACTGGTCACCACAACTACCATCATCACCACCACCATCATCATTATCACAGTTATGGTCACCACGAATTTCATCAGTCATCATTATCACCACCATCATCATATCATTACTGACACGGCACTGTTTCTCCAGCACCATCGAGGACATGTTCCCTACGTTCGTGAGTGTTCCTGCCAGTGGATCAGCTACTGCTATACGAGCTTTATATAACGCCAGCTACGTCACGTGTGGTTTAAGAATGCGTAGTGATGCAGCTACTGGAGTGGAGTGGTGGGAACTGACTCAGATCGACCCGAAACCAATCTTTGAAGAGAGCGTGTTGGAAATGATTACATTTAATGATCTTGTGCCACCACTACATTTCTCGTTCTTTGCCAGTACTGGGTAAGACATTCATAGACTATGGTATTGTTTTATTGCTATGCCCACTTTCGTCATTATGTATCGCCAACTTATGAGCATTTCAAACAAACTATGGTGTCTGTATAATAATTGAATGAAATGGTAGTGGGCGCGAGTAAAGTCGCTACTACCTCATTTTGTTCAATCGTAGATTCATCACACTGAGTAGTTTTTTATTGTTCATCCATTCATTCATTCATTCACTTCTCATTTAATTATTTGTTCATTTATTCATTGATTCATACATTCATGCATTCATTCACCCATTCATTCGTGCATTCATTCATTCATTGAAGCTCGCGTTTAGCTATCTGTTCGTTCATCCATTGTTTGTCTCTGATGATATTGTTTGATATTGTGTTCCAGTATAATTGGTCTGTACGTGGGTTTTGTTTGGTTGGTGGGTAAGTTCGTGCGGTTGTTCTTTACATCCATATCATATCGTATCATGTTCGACGAGATGCCCAACGTTGATAAAGTGCTTAAACTATGTTTGGATATCTTCATGGTAAGAGAGAGTAAAAGCTTTAAACTGGAGGAAGATCTCTTTGCCAAGTTAATGTTCCTCTATAGATCACCAGAGACGCTTATTAAATGGACTAAATATAAAAGACAATAGAAAACAAATCAAAGACAGAAGAATGAGTACAATCTTCCTATAAAAAAGTACCATCAAATCAGTGAAAAGGAGACCTTGATTTGGTACTTGTTCGTGGATATCGATTGGCAGCATTACTTTAAACTTGATAATCACGAATATCATAATGTTCTTATTGTAGGGTTTTTAATATAAAGTGATGTAAATAATGTGACCAGGTAACTTTGGAGTGCTCGCAAAGTATGACGTCATGGTTATCAAAAAGTGACGTTGGCTTATGACGTCATTATTATTACAAAAATGACTATCAAAAAATTGAAATATAATAACACACAACAATTGGAGTTGATTTTTTAGTATTTATTAAAGCTACGATCGAATTTATAAAATATATATCGAAAATGACATGACAATCAGAATGACGTTTTTTTTATAGAATATAATATTTGAGTAATTTAACATTAAAATCTCATCTTTCCTTTCTTGGTGTAAATCATTTACAGGTAATAAGGTTATTTTTACGATCAATATGTTCTCTAACAAAGCTAACTAACTTAAAACGACGATCGTTGTCTGATATTCAGGCTATATATGTGTGTGTGTTTGCAAAGTTTCGAAACTTTAGCAGATATTTTCTAAACACTTAGCAAATTAGTGGTTTATGGATATTTTGTATGGATATTTTAAAAAACAAAGATTTAAAATGGAGCGGAGTACGTAATCGCTGGTTTTTGTAATGTTATATTTCGTAGTTTGTTTGTTTGTTTCGTGTTTGTCGTATTTCGTGCTTGTTATATTTCGCAGTTTATCATATTTCGTGGTTGCTGTATTTTGTAATCTGTTTCGTATTTGTCATATTTCGTGCTTGTTACATTTCGCAGTTGTTACATTTCACAGTTGTTACATTTCGCAGTTGTTACATTTCGCAGTTGTTTCATTTCGCAGTTGTTACATTTCGCAGTTGTTACATTTCGCAGTTGTTACATTTCGCAGTTGTTACATTTCGCATTTTGTTGCATTTCGTGGTTGCTGTATTTTGTAGTTTGTCGTAGTTTGTTTCGCAGTTTGTTGTATGTCGCAGTATGTTTCGTTTTTGCTGTTTATTGTATTACATAAAGTAATCAAGCTTTAGCCCACTTTCTTTCATCTTCTTTTCGAACATCTCTTCAAATCGTTGATTTTGTTCATCTGTGAAGTAGTTTTTCCAGTCGCCTATTTGCCCTTTTCTAATAAAATGAAAATCTCCCGGTTTTTTGCCAAACCAACTGTGGTCAAACGCAGGGCGGTCTCGCATTGCTTGAAAACTTGTCTGGTTCACAATTTGTTGAAGTGTTGCTCTGCTGAGATCCTTACCAACAAAGGACGCGATTGTCTCGATTATACCAAGTGTGTCCTACATAACAAAAACAATATACACTATGGTGTTATTAGAGTCGTTCTCGCCTGCATTAGTAGGAAACATTGCAATTACAATACGATTTGCGGCAGGGCCGATTGCACGAAACTTGAATAAAGTTATAGAATTTCTTTAGAATTCATCCCGTGGATGGCGCTATATTCAGGCTTCAACTGTTACTATTACTTGAAGAGCAAATAAAAATATGTTATGTTATGTTATGTTATGTTATGTTATGTTATGTTATGTTATGTTGTGTTGTGTTGTGTTGTGTTGTGTTGTACTGTGTTGTACTGTGTTGTGTAGTGTTGTGTTATGTTACGTTACGTTATGTTAGATCATCTTAGCACCACCACGACCATCACTACCACCATAATTATCATCGCTAGCATTTCTTTCATTATCAGTTCTTTCATCATCACTATTGTCTTCATTACTACCACTATCATCGCCATCATTATCATCATCATACATACCCTTTTCATATCTTCGTACTTTACTGCCAGGACATTGGGATCATTTCTATGTTTCCACCAACCGTCCATGTAGTCAAACCAGCTTCCACCCACAACTGGAAACAAACAAACCGAAGTTAACTGTGGAACATGGAGGGAAATTCGCACGCGCTTTGAATGTGTAATTTATCATAAGTGTCTTTTTTGTTAAATCTTATAAATAACTGTACTGTTTTGATTGTTATATTGTAACATTTTATGTAGACAGAAAGCACGTAAATATACAAGCATACAAACTACAGCCCAGAAATATCTGAGTACCAAGAGGTTCGTTTTCTGTTTTTTTCTGTCTGCAGTTTGTGTGCTTGTTTATTTCCGTGCTTTCCTTCTTCGTATATTCATTGTGTATACAGTATAGTATATAACATTTTATGTACTTACGTTGAGCATCCATGAAGAGCTCGAAGAATTCGTCCCAGTCACAATCGCAGTCCAGAATCCTAAAGCCAGTGTAATGATGAAAATAAGACACGACGCAGTCTTTAGGATTACGTACCACTAGAATAATTCGAGGTTTGTCGTCTTCACTGCCCCCCTGTGGAACCCACTCGTGATGCAAATGCGTTTTCAACAATCGCGGCGAATGAAGCTTTTCAAATGCTTTAATGACGTCATCTGGTGTAACCTGATTGGTTGGTGATAGCGGCATGCACAGAGCATCTAGAAATGTGACTTTTTGGTCAATTTGAGTGTCGACGATTTCTGCATTGTTGTAGATTTCCCAGATTATTTCCATTGTCCATGTCGTTCCTATGGTAACCGGGATAATATTTATCAGTATTTATTGTTATTGCTAAGTCTTTCTTTTCTTTCAAAACGGACTTCGGCTCGATATGATATCTGGTTGTTGTTCTGATATTTCTAGCTAAATTGTTGCATCGAATTTTGTTCAAAATACTGAACTACAAAGCATGCGATTATAAGTAAAAATGTTCATCCTTCATCATATTACCCACAATGCAATAAGGTCGTGCTATTCAAGCCCGTTAAGGTCCCAGATTCCTGCTGATAGAAATTTACCTAATGTCTAAGATCTCTTATACGGCAGATGACTTCAAAAGTCATAGTTGAACAACGTCACAAGCTATCTGCGATTTCTAAAAGCTCACCAGTTAATTGCTGTGCAAGATCCGACGTTTTTACCCAAGATCCCTAAAATTTCCTCGGTGTATTTTTCCCCCTGAAAATCCCAGATACTTAAAACTCCTGACAATCGTTCAACGTTTTTTTTAATAGCTGTGCAAATACTAACATCTTCCTATTTCTGATTTCGCGAAATTTTTGTCACGCGCTTTGCTTCTTTTAGCTCCGTGTTTCCGTGATCTTTTGGCTCAATTAAAAGTCGTTTCATTAAAACTCAAATACCAGACAATTAAAAGATCCCATTGCGTGAAACATTGTTTGTTTGTACTTAACGGGATTAAGTAAGTTATTATCTGATTTGACGTTTATGAGGGTATGTAGATGATATGACCTAATGTTTAGCTCGTTTGACTGTTGATATGTACATTTATTTGACAAGAGAATACGCTAGGATTTTTAACGTCAAATGTAAACTACAAGATCCGAATATAGAAATAGTGAAATTAATTTACTCCATTGTGACTTATGTACAATTTTCTGGTTAAATCAATAAACTTACAAAGGGAAAAGTTCCAAAGAGACTGTAAACTGGGAATGGGAAAGTAATTATTATGATTTTGACATTTTACTCTATGTAGACTTGTTTGACATCTAATTATGTTAAAAAAATAGCAGGATTTTAAAATGTCAAAATATCCTAATTGAAAAAAATAAGTATCTTTTTGCTTATTTTTCTCTAATAACAACAGATTGTTTTTCAAGCGAGCCAACATTTCAGCCATGCAATATTCCTTAGCTATTTTCTCGTTTTCCTGTATTTATGTCAATATACTGAAATAAACAAATCATGAAATTGTAGCCGCTTCTTTGTCGGTGACTGTGTGATGTCATCCTCCCTGCTAGCAGACTCTCTCTCGTTAGGAATTAAACGCAAACGAGAGAGAGACTACTAGGAGGGAAGATGTCATCATGGTCATATGTCAATTGACCGTTTTTTGACCTACGTGATTCTTTTCTAAACTGACAGTTTTTTACGCTTTACCATTGACAGATAATAAATTGAATATTTTGATCTGTATCTTATTATAACACAAAACATATCCGAAAATTTGATAAGATTAGCAAAGGTCTGAGTTTTTTTAAATTAAAATGAGCCTAGTCGCCCACTTACGATAATCTCTGAAAAAATGCAAGCAGCCTTAAAGAAGACTATTGAACACCCAATATACTCCACTTAACTCAGTCAAATTAGTGTTGATGTTATTGTTCCTATTCGGCTGTGATACTGTTGTTGTTGTTGTTGTGGTTATAGTGATTATCTTGGTGAGTAAATAAAACATTGATATGAATAAGGAAACATTTAAAGATAATTAAAATAATCCAACGTGTAGGTCAAGTGGTGATCGATTTTCTCTCTTACTCTGGCTGCAGGCCGTGCATAGTTTCTAAACAGCCAAGTGATTTGCCTACCGTATACCCGTTAGGATTTTTAACATGATTCTATTTTTCAATATGTTAATTTGATGTATTTCTTCATCTAAACCCAACCTCTTGGGTTTTGAATGTGTATAACAACACATCCCTGTTGAGGGATGTATTGCAGACATCAGAACATATAGAAGTGGCTCAGTAACTTGCTACTAAACTATATATATATATTCTATCAAAACGATTTCTTCCTTGGCAATGGACATACGTTTTCGCCAACATTCTCAGGAATTAATGTATTGTTCAATGAGAGTGAATTATCCAAAGGACGGTCATAAAATAATGACCTTTCTTACCTGATTTCGGCCAAGTTGCAATAATCACATCGCTATTCTTCGTCTTCAAGCCACTAAATGTGTTCAGTATTTCTCTGGTCGTTCCAGGAAAGTGCACGACTCCATCAATTTCCCTGAATATCTCAGGATGAACGTATCGAGTTTGTTTGCCGTTGTTCTGTTGCATGTTGATGTGACGGTAATCTTTGATATAGTAGAAATCTCGGGACTTTTCGAAGTGGTCGCTGAATAGAGAGCTTGAATAGTGGTCGTTTGATAGAGGTTGCTCGCTGAATAGAGAGGTTGAATAGTGGTCGTTTGATAGAGGTTGCTCACTGAATAGAGAGGTTGAATAGTGGTCGTTTGATAGAGGTTGGTCGCTGAATATAGAGAGAATTTTTGCTCGCTGAATAGAGACGTTCAGGACAATAGATAACGAAATTTGGGACTTTTTACTAAGTGTGCTTGATGTGACCTGAGTGACCGCTTAATAGCGTACAACTGTAGTGTGCTAAAAGTATGTAGCCTGTTGTAGTGTTGATAGATGAGATAGTTTGTTAACGGTAGACAGAACTGATAAAATCACCTACAAATACAGAGTAAGGCTGACCCTGAAAATAATACCACAAAAGGCTGAAAAACTGACATATCTAGCAAATAGGCCATTTTCATAATGACGTAGAATGCTACCAGAATGCTTTGCCGACTTTCTTTTGTATCGCAATTAGTGCTAATTGCAGCGATTACAAATTTGAATAAGAAAGAGAACTTCAGCGACGCCATCATGTAAATGGTCTATTAGATTAAAAATATTTCGTTGCTCGGAACAAAAATTCTTGCACGCTGACAATTGATCCATAGGGAGCTTGAGCATCGACAAAACGAAAAATACTGTCTTTGTGTTATTTGAAATGTTAATATGTTTTCATGTTCAGCATTTATTTGCATATCATACCCTTGCTTCCATTGAAAGCAGGTTTTTATCGACCTGAAAGGACTACACTGTTTAAATAAAGGTGTCATTCAATCATTTTTTCCATTGATAATTAGCAAGAGAACTTCATGCGAATATCCACACTTGAGATGGAATAAGTCAACTGTCCATGAATATTAACAACAACGGGAAAAGTACAGTACATTGTTTGCACTTTTCGGTGAAGGAAAACGATCATACACAAATAAGAATCATCGTCTTTCTGTTTAATTGATTAGAAAAAAAATGATTAAATGTGTATTACCGACGAATGAATACTGAACATGAAAACATTGCATTTTTCATTCCGTCATTTACTTTCTCGTCGTTGTTGATGCTTAGCTAGATTCCTGTAGATTCCCAAGTTTAGACGCTTAGGTAGAAAAATGCCACAGAAAATTAACGTTTCCGTAAGAGGTTGTACAGTTAATGTAGTGATCAATATGGACTTTTCAAAGATCATAACCTCGTTTGCTGTCTATCACATTAATCGATAGTTTCAGAACTACTTGAATAAACCATCCACCCGGGGAAAAAAGGTTAACGTTGCCTTAACATTTGTAATATGCCGGACACCGTTTTTACAAAACTAGTAGTTAATATCACTCACCCGATGTCGTCCCCGAATTGATTGTTGGCGATTGTGATGCTGATCAACTAGTATAGTACCAAGCACTTATCTCAAGAACTGAATATTGAAATATTCATCGTCTAATTACCCATTCAAACGTTACCAACCGGCTACTTAATAGGCAATTTGCATGATGACGTTAATAGCTACCAGAACGTTTTGCTTACTTTCTTTTGTGGCGCAATGAGTACAAATTTTTCTTTTAATTTCCAAAGGGATTAAGAGTTTGAAGATGAAAGAAAATTCTCAGAGAATGCTTGTAATCAAAATTGCCAATTGAAACACCAGCTCACTGACAAGTGGGATTTAAATGTTTTAACAGCGTCAATTCATGGAGAGGCGAGAGATTCAAGGTGGGCCGAGATTACAATAAAGTAAAACAAGTGGTACCTTTAAATTGGTCCCCGAGGGCCGGGGAAAGAGCTGCTATTCCCCAGGGGACAGGGGGACGTGGTTTTTATCGACCGATAGCCAGTAAAGCAAGACATGCCTCATCTTAAATAACTAATACAGTAATGTATCGACTCAAATATATTCTCGCTGTGTATCAAATTTACATGAAATTTGACGATGGTTGTTCTCTTTATTTGCAGTTTTTACAAATAGCGAAATGACATTTTGTGACTCCATACCTACACTTACGTCTATTAAATATTCAGACTGCAAACATCGCAAGCCTGGGCTCCCTGTGGGCATTAACAATCAGGCAGTACACAGATCTAGAATTGCAAACATCGCAAGCCTGGGCTCCCTGTAGGCATTAACAATCAGACAGTACACAGATCTAGAATTGCAAACATCGCAAGCCTGGGCTCCCTGTAGGCATTAACAATCAGACATTACACAGATCTAGAATCGCTTGTTCTTTATTTGAATCATGCAAAAATCAGTACAAATCATCTAGAAAAACTATGAAAGGTTTTTAGTGTTCACCGAGCGTTACTGCATGCAGCATGACGCACAGGAATAAACTGGTTAACAAACGTAGCAATGTGAAAAATATATTGTGTAACCCATTGGTCAAGTGAGACCAATAACAACTCTTAACGATTTGACCAGTGGGCGTTTTCAACGAGCTGGAGAGAGAGAGAGCATTCGAGAATAAGTTGCCTGGATATCTAACCGTATCAATTAGAACTGGTTGAGGTGGCAGTTTGTGCACCACTTGCCTCGTAACACGTTAACACAAATTAGAGGAACTGTCGTCGTGCTATAACGTATGGTTGAGATCTATAAAACCGTACAAGGCAAATCACAGGTAAATAACTATTTGTAAGCTACTCCTAACAACCTAACGCAACGTATTTATCAACGCTTTCCATGGTAACTAACCAATCTTATGTTATCATAGTTAATGTAGTTATACTAAATATTAACGTGGTGTGAATCCAAAAACCGTGGCCACTCAGAAATATTTCAAGAATGTTGTTATTATTCCTTGGCCAATTACAGACAGCACACTAATGAACCCAGTAATTCTGATTGGATAAGAAAACATTCCTGAATATATCTGTCTGGCCATGGTTTTTATATTTGCATTGTAATAACATAAGCATCATTTATGCAATCTCAAAGTACGCCACGTCCTTAGCAACGCTTTCCTTGGTAACTAACAAATATCAACATTTTGAAAAATTTTCTTGACATAACGACATTGAGCAAACGAAGACTTCAAACCGACTGTCCAGCACCAGTCGTTATGTCACAGATGACGTTCGAAATTTACGTTATGACGTCCTGTTACGTGACTATATATTGTCATTGTCATGTCTCACGAGCTAACGTAACTCTTTGATACAACACTTTTTTTAAATCCTTCCGATTTCATTCTTTTTCGTGTGAAAATTCTTCCGAGTTCTTGATTGAGCAGCCCAAGTATTCACAGCTCATGACTGCCTCTTTTTCAACGAATAGACAAACCATACAGTTAGCTATAGTCCATCGCTTTCGTTCATGAATGGGAAACGATACGGTTACGACTATTGCTACTACACGATTCGATTGTTTGTTTATTTTTAGGAATCAACTGGGGCTGCGATTCGTTACGGTAATGTTTTCCATCCATATGAAATCGACTAGACTGAGAACGGATAGGAACTATATGCAATTGTTGTTAGTTACAGCCGTTCTCGATAACACGCGACCCTCCGACTAAATTTCTTCCAATGAAAACTCGTTTCTCGTTAAGAATGTTACCATGACAATACTCGGTCCAGTGAATTTGTTGACAGCGTGTGTTTGACACTTTCTACATGAAGTTTCTTTACAAAGATGTCTTTCCAGCGATTTCTCGAGGAATTTGCTGGGGATTTGTCTGTACGAGGATATACAAAGTTCGCAAAAATTTGACCAAGAAGATGAAACTGTAAGTTTTATCGAGCTTGCGCGTGCCTCTGTTTATCACATAAGCATCGATTGAAGTTATCTTCATTTTTCGCGGATTTGTTCTTCCTGGGTGGATCGTTCACCGATCCCGTTTCTCCGTAAATTCTCAGGACGTTTTCACAAATGTCTGGCATACAAAAAGCCTTTCTGCAATCTCTTTCGCCCGAAAACCTCTTTGTTTCAAAATGACAATTCTCCATCTCAGCGAATTGGAATATGCTGTATTCTTGCTTGATCTGAGCTTAGTACAATGCACTTCAACAAACAAATTCCGACAAAACAATAACGGTGGTAGACTGGAACGAGTATTGTCATGGTAATCTTGACGAGAAACGAGATTTCGGTTGAACATATAGAGTCGGAGTTCGCGTGTTATCGAGAACGGCTATAACGTACCGTTCGAGAATTTATCTTAAGAATTCCAATTCTCTATTTAATGGTTATTTTCTTTTCCAAGTCCGTTTGTGCTATAATTGTACTTTCTTTTGTCATTTTAGCAAACATTAGCGCTCAAATTATGGTAATTTAATAACTTAGCATAAATATAACAATGATACTAACTCATTTTTTAACAAACAACAAGCAACTGAAAAATTCAAACTCCAAGAAACGTAAGTTCAAAACGGCAGCCACCACCTTTCCGGTAGTCTTCTAACTGTAGAACCTCGTCGTACCGCGGGAACTTGGAGACCAGGCTTTTCTCTCCTTAGTCCTATGGGGCGCCCTAGCGAGGTACAGGCTAACCTTCCGTGAGATATTCTTGTCCTTCACTAACGTCAGTGTAATAATAGACTAGAGTGTTGTCAGTACCCGTGAAATAAAGTGTAGTAATTTTAACAACCTCATGACTATTAGAGGACATACTGTACAAAACATATTCTTATCATACAATGGAATTTGAAATGTTCTTAGTCTGCAAGAAAAACCCAAATCGCATATTGGGCTTGTTGCACTAAAAACAGCCAGAGATTGGCACTAGTGTACGGCGTAGTGCTGGAACATACCCAAGCTTGTCTGACTCTATTTCAAGGGTTCATGAAAACTGGTACTCAAACACCAAGAACGGGCAATACATTTCTAGAACTAATTAGCAGTCTACGATTTCCTTATTTGGATGGAAAATCTACTGCCCGTGCTTAGAGTTTGAAATCTACTCTAGTTTACTTTGTTTTATATGTTTGAAGTGGATGATGAGAAGGACACAAACTTTTTTACACTACCCCCCTGGTGTACACTGTGGTATACTGCTTTGCCACTACGTACATTATACGCGCCAAGCTCCATCGACGTAGGACGCATGTCATCTAGATGTAACACATCCGGGGAATCTGAATTCATGGAGTGACGGTAGATCTCAATATCCGGGATACTGCGCTTGGTACGACATCGCTGACACATAAGACAGTTGACATAGGATCTACCAGATCGTCTCAGGATCAGAACGACGACTACGACCATGAGTAAGAGTAACGCAACGACGGACGCTACGACTAAGATGATAAACTTATCACTGTATTCATAGGATGTCACGCGCGTCACATGAGCAACACTGCCATTACGCCACTTGTAGGTGACGACGGAAGGTGGACCAACAGTAGGCGGGAATTCTCCCTTATCTTTAGTAGAAATCGATGAATGAACGGTCACGCCACTCTTATCAGACGAGATCGAGGATTGGATAGTTGTTTTAGATCCGTTCTTTACATTATGTTTCACTACTGACGTCACGTGAGTACGGTTGTCATGTGTCGAGATGGTCGTAGTAACAGTCACGTGACCATTATGAGGTCCGACCGGTCGGACAGTCGGGTTTAGGGTTGTCATTTGAGTCCCTGGTGTTGGGCTTCTACTTCCCCAAGAGCCCCACGCGGTTGGAATAAACGGAGGGTGACTGGGTTGTGGTTGTGTAGGTGGTGGGTTAACGAGTCGACATGCTGATTGGATGATACTTGCTTGGTGAGTGGATCGTTCGTGTGTACCAAAGCATTCTAATGGACCCAGGGTGAACATGGACTGAGAAGCTTTATCTGTGAACTGTAGCATAGTAACAGGGAGAGCATTCTTGTCGGTAAGGTAGCCTGACATGACAATATTAATATTACAGGTTTAGTACATCAACTAAGTCTATCATGTATTAATGTCTTGAATGAAACCATGCTTGCAAGTGTGCATTAAAAGCTAACTAATATCTTTCTAGCACTTTATACCATTTATTATGTTTGTTGTCATTCGCTCATTCACCTAATTTTGTATAATACATTTGTGTGTATGATCTCACCCAACCGTTTATACATATGCCATTAATTAATCATTTAATCGAACCATTCATCTCTCTGTCAGTTAATTAATTCACACCCCTTAATTTAGTCATTTATTTATGTAAGCATCCATACCCATTCACACAATTGGGCATCAAATGTAACGGTTACCTTCATCTTGACGCCATTTTCCATCTCCAATGTCGCAGTTACATCGTTTGGTAGGGTCATCGCAAGTGCCCGTTACACCACACGCACACATATGACTATTGCTAGGAGCACCGCCCCAGTAGCTGTGCAAAGTACCGGACCCCGATAGCCACTGAGCAGTAGCTGGTCCTACTGGAGCGTTAAGGATCTTAGACTTGAAGCAATCGAAACTGATGAATTGGCGACATCGTGTGCTTTTCTGAATCACTGCTCGCATACTGGCAAGGTCGGCTTGGCTGTATGTTATACGGTGGAAGTAGAATCCATTGTACAGTCGTGCACCGTCTGGAACTAGCTGTCTTTTCTGTTCAAACAGAATTACGACTATTACATTAATAATAATAATAATTTATTTCTTGTTAAGCGCATCCCAATATTTCTCGATGCGCTTTACAATTTATCAAATGTTAATTTACAAAATTATAATAAATGATCTATTCACTAAAAATATATAATAATAACAATGGTAAAGATAATTAAATTAAATTACGCCGGATCGATAACTTACTAGTATCTAGATGTGGAGTTGATACTAATGGAGTAGTGGGAATGTGAAAAGTGAAATGAATGGATAGATGAATGGGTAGTAAAATGGTAAATTAAATTGGTGATTACAACCATTTTCAACGAAGTGTGACCCTCGAAGCTAAAAGTCTCGTCTAGAACCGTTGATGGACATCAATGAAGCCGACAAAGTGTTCACTGTCAAACAAGACAGTCTGTCTCACACTTTGTCTGCACCTTGATTGACGTCCACCTAAATGCCAGTTCCTAGACGAGACTTTTAGCTTCGTGAGTCGCACTTCACGAAAATGGTTGTAAAGCTAACGTGGTGACAGCCGATTAAAGTAAAACATCGATCGATAGGAGTAATCATCGCCCACTCACCATTTTATCGTGTGTAATGATCGTTGCAGCAGACTTGGATGACGATACATTGCAAAGGACTTCAAAAGTTCCTAGAGGCCCCTTTCCATCTGCATCTACAGTACAATAGGAATCTTCTGACACGCCCAACGCCTTGTAGTCAGCACAGGTAGATCTGTACAGCGGTATCTCACAGTAGTTACCATGGTAAAATGTACCCGTGCAGTCACATGAGTATTGTTCACGGTATTGTTTACATCGGCCACCGTTAAGGCACGGGTTAGGATAGCATACTGATTTGATATTACACTGATCCACGTTAACGCCTATCAGTCCTGTTTTCATCTTCTTCGGTAGCAACCGAACACCGTTGACTTTTATATTATGCATACAGCCGATAAAACCGGTCCGTTGAGTCCCGCTTCCGATATAAACCTGATTCTTGAATTTTCCGAGTCCAGCAAGTCGTGGGTTTGAGTGACGTACTTCCGGTTTGTCATCCAATAGGATCCAAAGTTCACGGCTGTCAACACCGGAAGTGAGATCGTGCCACATACCGTCGTCAAGGTTACTACCGACACTAATCTTGATAGGTGAATCGATACCAATTCGGACCTCGAGTTCAAGGGTACCAGAGACTAGTCCGATGTAAACCAGTGCGTGGTTGCTCATTCTACAAGCGATAATTCCATTGGCTGTGTACGACCGGAAACTGAGACTAAATGTAAAGTTATTGAGAGAGGAGTCAGTTAGTTGTAAATGACTCTGCGGTGTGGGGAACCCCACGGGATTGTAGTTGTCTTTGGGACACGAGTACTTCAAAGGAGTGGCAGTCTCGTAAAAAAGCAGTCGATATTGTGCACCGTATAGGATATCAATGTAATCAAAATACACGTCTTTTAGACAACCAATGAAATTCGGTGTAGATCTCGACCCGTGGAAATTACTTGACAGACTCCTATCCAGTCCACCAACATAGATATACTTATCGAGGTCAAGACGGACGAAAGAGCCTGGGGTCGTAGAAGCTTGCTCTTCAGAGTCGAGCCTTAAAATAAGAGTAGTTTCACTGCGATCAAGTTTGACTGTGTGCCAGCGGTTATCTGCTAGTTGATTACCCATGATGACTTGGTGTCGTCCTGCTATGGTGCTAGTACTGCCCAAATCAATAGCGAACCTTGATAAAGAAATAAATACTGTTAAGAAAAATAGCGAACCTTAACAAATAAATCCAAAGATCGAGTATAACTTCTAGAGAGAGTAGGGAAATTTCAAACGCAACCATAATGCATAAACGGGGTCAAAGGGTTCGATTAGATGGACATTTTCAGCGCTGAAAGGAGAATACTAGGGGACACAAGCACAGTCTTCGCCGGAGTCTTCGCCTCGAAGGCGTCTTAAATATTTATCTTATAGGACAACGGCTCGTGGTAATTTGAATGCCTTGATTATGAAAAATTTAAAATTTCCTGGATATTTTACGCACAATTCAATAGAGGTCACGGCTGTGTAAAAGCTAGAGAATTTGACGTTTTCACCCCGTTTCTGGAGCAGAATCATTTCCACACTCCTTCTGTTCACTAATTACGACTATTGTCCCTGTATTCAAAAATTTGAATACGAAATATTTATAAAAATTATTATGGTATAGGATCGACGATAAAACCTCTTCTCGCTTCAGGGCTATTCGCACGCGTAATTCTAAACATTGTATATGTATATGTATATCCAAAGCCACAGGTTTGGACAATATATCAGCTAGACTTTTGCGTGATTGCTCAGATATAATAGCTGAACCATTATGCGAAATTTTCAATCGATCCATAGAAACAGGTATATTTCCTGATGATTGGAAATGCGCCAAAGTATTACCTTTATATAAACAAGAAGAAAAAAATAACATGACTAATTACCGACCTATTTCGATTATCCCTATTGTATCGAAAGTTTTTGAAAGAATAGTATACGATCAGCTTTATACTTTTCTAATTCAAAACAATATTCTTAGCAAATACCAATCTGGATTTCGAAGTCTGCATTCAACCGTAACTGCGCTTCTAGAAGCTACAAATACTTGGTCTTTCAATATAGATCAAGGCAACGTGAATGCAGTAGTTTTTCTTGATTTAAAAAAGGCTTTCGACACCGTAAATCATTCGATTCTACTTTCAAAACTTAACGCTTACGGGGTTGGAATGTCTGCAAGTAACTGGTTTATGTCATATCTAAGCAACCGCACTCAACAATGTCTTGTGAACAATCATTTATCAAATAAACGCTCTTTAACATGTGGAATTCCCCAGGGAACAATCCTGGGACCATTATTATTCCTTATTTATATCAATGATTTACCAAACTGCCTCACTTACTCACAACCTCGTATGTACGCTGACGACACTCATCTTACATATGCAAATAATAATTTAGAGGACATAGATTTCCATATGAACGAAGACTTGAAATGCATCAACGAGTGGTTAATAGCAAACAAACTAACCCTCAATCTTACCAAGACTGAGTTCATGTTAATTGGATCTCGGCAAAGATTGGCTACATTTGATACATGTCCAAATTTGTCCATTGATGATGTCCCTATTAAGATAGTTGAGCATGCTAAATGTCTTGGTGTGAATATTGATAAAAATCTTTCGTGGAATGAGCATATTGCAGAGTTGACTAGGAAAATTGCGTCTGGCATAGGAGCTCTAAAGCGTGTGAGGCCTTTTGTACCACCTACAACACTTCAGTATATCTATAATGCACTAATTCAACCACATTTTGATTACTGCTGTGTTGTGTGGGATAATTGCAACTCAACACTTGCAGAAAGGCTTCAAAAACTTCAAAATCGTGCTGCAAGAGTTCTGACATATTCTGGCTATGACACTAATGCTGATCAACTCATCCAATCACTTGGATGGAAAAAACTCGATGCTCAACGGAAAATACACAAAGCAGTGCTAGTTTATAAAGCACTAAATAACCTTGCTCCGCAATATTTGTGCTCCATATTTACTAAGCATAGTACTAAGTACTCTTTAAGGGACAGTGAAAACAAACTAACTATTCCAAAACCACGTACCAACTATATGAAAAATAGTTTTAATTATAACGGTGCAATACTTTGGAATAGCCTCCCCTTAAAAGTACGCCAAGCTACAAATATGAACCAATTTAAAGCAGGCTGCAGCAGCTTCTTCTATTAGTACTTTCAATTAAATAACACGGCACTTTTGAAAAGCAGATTTTTGTTTTCCTTGGATTTAGTTATTTTAATATTCGTACTAGATATTTATATAGAATATTTTCATATTGTTAATTTAGTATTATTGTAATTATTTACTGAAAAGTTTACCGTGTATAAATAAAGGTCTCTATCTATCTATCTATCTATTGGTATGTACTCTGACTCGTGGAAGTGTGACAGGAAAAGACAGTGTTCCGCAAGGTCTCTTGGGATTCGTCATTATACACAGCATTGTAAAAATGCTACATTCACAAGGCAATAAGCCTGAAGCGTGATGACGTTTTACCCCCGTCTCTAGACCAGAATCCTTTTCACATTGCTTTTATTTACTAATTATGACTATTGTTCCTGTATTCTTGGGGGAATTAAAAATTTGAATATGAAATGATTTTAAAAACTATTATGGTATACAGACGGGGGTAAAAAGTCATCATGCACGCTTCAGGGCTATTGCCGGTGCATATATCCTAAGAAGTGATCACATAATTACAAGTTTGTAGGTGTACAGAATAATTACTTGGAACTTGAAGACTCCAAAAACTCGTAAGTATATAACAAACCGATTTAGACCGAAACGTTGCAAGGAAGGCCGACGTAGTTATGAAATAGTAAAATGTGCACGTTCAGTGCAAGTAACCACACAATACGGCTGGAACGGACCCTATGCCTGTTCTTGATAAGATAGCATGATTTGAACTGTTTATCTAAGTTATAACATTTATGTGGAACAAACTACAATGGTATAAAGTATAGAAACACTTCTGAAACAATAAATGGAGAAAACTCTACGTATAATTTGTGGGCGAAGGGTCGTGGTGTTTAGCTGTATTAAGTCATCAAGCTACAACTAAAAGCATTCTTTAAGAATTTTTTCATATTTAAATTTTAACCCTGATACTAATTTTGTAAGAAAATTGGTAAATCGTTCTGGAATTACAATGACCTATAGCGATACTTCAGCTGACGTAAGCCTTTGTTATTCATGTGCCAACCAGACAGTGATTGGCCGTTATTTCAATAGAGCTTATTGTAGTTCTGGTTGGCATATTAGCATAACAATTTGTTTGTTTATAAACATGAAGTATCGCTATTCATATCCAGTCCATGTCGGTCTTGCAATAACGATTTAAGGTCGGTACACACTAGGCGACAAGTCGCAGCGACTTGTCCCCGCGACATGTCGCCTCAGTGTGCACTGGTTCAGCAATCCCAACCGGTTGAATTTCATGTGGCAAGTCGCAGCAACAAAATGCTGTTGCGGCGACAACAATTTTCGCCAAAAAATGCTAGTACACACTAGGCGACAAGTCGCAGCGACTTGTCCCCGCGACATGTCGCAGCGACAATTTCCTCCCGTGTGTACTAACATTTTTTGGCGAAAATTGTTGTCGCCGCAACAGAATTTTGTTGCTGCGACTTGTCAAATGAAATCCAACCGGTTGGGATTGCTGAACCAGTGCACACTGAGGCGACATGTCGCGGGGACAAGTCGCTGCGATTTGTCGCCTAGTGTGTGCCGGCCTTTAAACTTTATTCTACATGGTACATTTCACACATTGCAACGTGCATTTTTAATGCACTTACGAATCTGCGTCTTCTAAATATTTCCACGATTTGATTACCTTTGTATTCGTACTTGCTTTACTCGCTGTCAAACTTTTAAGGCCGGCACACACTAGGCGACAAGTCGCAGCGACTTGTCCCCGCGACATGTCGCCTCAGTGTGCACTGGTTCAGCAATTCCAACCGGTTGGATTTCATGCGGCAAATCGCAGCAACAAAATTGTGTTGCGGCGACAACAATTTTCGCCAAAAATGTTAGTACACACGGGAGGAAATTGTCGCTGCGACATGTTGCGGGGACAAGTCGCTGCGACTTGTCGCCTAGTGTGTACCGGCCTTTAAGTTTAAAACCTCTCTATTCTGTGCCAAACTCAGTGTTAAAATTGCTCGGTGGGTGGGGGAACCCGGGGATAAACCACTGGGGACGCTCGTCGGAATTTTTAAAAAAATACCCCTAAAAGATATCGGTATTTTTTCAAAAGGGCGTAGTTCACACATTTTTCATCTCTCAAAAGGTAACAAAACAATGAGTTTCAGTGCTATTCAGCCCCTAAAAGATACCAAAAAGTAAGGATTTGGCAAATCTCACATTTTAAACCCTAAAAGATACCAAATCGCGGATTTTTACCCCTAAAAGATACGGCGAGCATACACAATCGTTTATCCCCGAAGTCTCGCCACCCGGGTAAAATTGTTACTTTCTAAAAAGGTTATCAAGAAAGCTTTTGTTGGCAACGTTTTTAAACTTTCTGTACACTAAATCACAATGCAAATAAAATACGTTTCCCCGCTGCGGGTACGCAAAGTCTAACGACACCTTAATTTATTTATCGGTGTTTTAAATACCACTATAAAAGCATAAACATATTCATAGCATCTGGTAAGGGCCGTAGATGAAGATAAACGTATATAGCCGCTTTTAACGTTATCATTTCATTGATCTTATACAACTCACACATGGTCCGTCATATTGACTTTTACTTAGACTGATGGTGTGGTGGATGTTAAATCGTTGAATCTTCGATTCCAGTGTTGACCTTAATTCTTGGCAAGGGAAAAAACTCTATGCTTGTAATTCGTATACGCAATATTTCAAATTTGTCCAGTTTGATTATTCGTGAAGAGCCAAATCAAACCATTATGGGTAACTGATTCGGAGTTCGATTTGCATGTGATTGAATCAACGAAAGAGTAAAAATCGTACTTTTAATTTTGTAAAAAGTCTATTTCGTGAATCTCCGTGATGTAGTGTGTCCACGTGATAACCGCACGCTCGTGTATCGCGTGAGAGCTTCAGTTATGTGCATAAGAGTATCACGAAATAAGACTCCATTAAACAGATTTTAAGTCATACCTGAGCCCTACGTTGTCAGTGGAGGTACAATAATTGTAAACAGTTCAGGAATTTCACGTCATTTAATATTTCTATGAATTACATTGCTATATTATGACAAAATTTCAAGCAATTTTATTATCCAACTCGTTTCAATATCTATTTTCAAAAAATCTTTTTTTGACCACGTTTTTTAATCCATAACAATATTTATACAGCTATTCTTGAAATGGTTGTCTAGACTTTGCTATTCGATAAATCAGTATTTTAGCTGGACAACCTTTTCAAGAATAGCTGTAAGTAAGTATATTGTGAATGTAAAGTAACTGTTCCACTGTCCAGGTTTTTTAATGATTTGTCTCGAAACGATTGAAAGCTCTTGCCGATGTTACCAAAATAACCGCGATCCCGTTTTATAGGTGCTAACTTTTCTTCCGGGTTTTCGTCAACAATACATAACATACTTCTTTAAGGAGGAACTCAGGAAAATTCCCTGGTGATGTGAGGAAACATATTTTGGCAAGTTTGGGTTTTCATTTGTAGCCATGTTGACTCAGTCATTCTCAGTGAAATAGTTTTGTTTCTATATTATTATCAACACTGAAAGAATACTATCTTTTTGAAAGCGGTATGATAAGAAATTACATTTCTTTCTTTTGAACTGCTTATACTTTATTTATTTTTTGTTTGTTTCTTTTCGCGTTTTTTCAATTGCTGTTTTGGTGCTCTCTATGTCTGTATTTTTGTTGTCGTTAACCTTATGAGCTTTGTATTATATTTGTTTATATTTTGTTTATTTTGTTGGTTTGTTTTACTTTTTTTATATTTATATTTTCTTGGTGCATCAGGTCAATATTTTGATATTGTTTCTTTTTCTTCTACTTTATCTTTTAACTAGTCAGTTTTTGTTTTGAACCACCAGGAATCACCAGGATCACTTTGTTTATGTTTAATTTGTTGTTAACCATAACAAAACTACAGCGATATTTCAACCATACAATTTGTCTAAAATTAGCTCATATTTTAAAAATATAATTTATTATAAATGAAAGTCCAATTAAACAATAAGCTCTGTTTAAAATGATAGTTTTGAACTGAACATGTATATCTTTTGTGTTCTTTTATCGACGTTTTTGTATTTTTTGATCATTTTTTAAAATAAAATTTGATTTTTTAAAGAAATTGTGTCGAAATTGTACATGTGAATTTATTAAAAACCGGGATGGGGGCCGAAATGAATTTCAAGATGTCTTCCGTGCTTGGTCACTTACCGGTTATTTCTTGCAGAAAACTTTTGTGTACAGAAAATGTTTGTGATAAACGCCTTCACCCCCTCCAGGGTTTTCTAACGGTTGATTCCTAAGATTCACGAGAACTTCTATATAACTGATCAAAGCTTCTAATTGATTTAAAACGAGCTATTGATAAAGAAGTACTACACTTCCATTTGGTCTGGGAAGAAAAGAAAAATATACCCGAGAAAAAAATCTCAGTTTCCCGCAATTATGAAATCATTTTTTAGGGGCTGTTTATATGGAGTGAGCCAGCCCGGTTTAGCGGGCTAGTTTCTTTTGTTTTTACGCTCTGATAGCTCGAACACAAAAGAAACCAATTCAATTACATACAGAAGAAACCAGCCCGGTTATATAAACAGCCCCTTAGACGATAACACAAATCAACTTATAATGCAAAAATTCCAACTCAACTGTACAATTCATCTGGTTAATTACAAAATTTAATAGTTTTTCGCTCAGTCTAAAAATTCCGTGTGCTAGCAAAGCTACAGTCTGAGAACCAAGTTAATTGCGATATCTGTAGAATATGTGCAAATCAGTGCACCGTTCGGATAATAAGGAATTCTCATTTGTTCAAAGGCGCTACAATTCGGCTACATCTCAAGTCACAATGGAAATCTTTGTGCTAATTAAGTCTGTAGAGACGAACCTTCTTTGTGTTTCACACTCTTGGAATCAACAATGTGTATGCCCTGAAAACACGGTTAATAATGTATGCGATATTATATACATTTGGTTTTGATACCCGAGTAAAACCATACAAAACTGTTATTGTTACTCCAAGTCTCAGTTTCATACATCTTGTGGGTCGACCTCAAAAGAAAATTTTAACAACCTCAAATTATTTTCGATGGTTTATCAAAAGAAAAACTGTTTTTCTTTGTGAAGATTGTATTTTGAAGGGCGTCAGAAGAACTGAAGCGGTTTCGTTTGCGCGATAGGATAAAATTATTCTTCTGGAAGATTTTGTGTTTGCTACTTGAATATAGTTACAATCTAAAATCCAACAGAAACTAGTTAAAAAAAACTTTAGCGACTGAGAATTTACTGAGTTTAGAGGTTTTTAGAAAGTAAAGAAAATTTTGATATCCAAAAAAATTTTCGAATGTGATTTGAAATACTGCACAATTTTTTGTCCCGATTTGATGAACATGTCATGATAAGAATTTTATCATTTGTATCAAAAGTGCAATATACTTTAACTGATTTTGCAAACGTTTTGTCCGAAAAACTTTGTTTTTATTTTTTTATCGAAAGTTTATTAATGTAATACGAGACGATTTTCAGTCAAATCAAATGTTCACCTGATCAAAACAAACAGAGATAAGATATGGGAAAAGCACTTTAATAGCTTAAACCGAACATATGTTTTGGCAAATTACATGGTTTTAAGTCTTTTTGACAAATATTTGTATTCAAAAATTTCAACAATTTACAACCTGTTTTTGCCAAGATAATTAGTATATATGGAGATGTCCGGTAATATAAAACTCAGGAAGACGGGTTGTTTTATATTTATAATTTATTTGTATTCAGTATTAATCATCGTTTTATTTCCTCTTATTTGAACACCTATTCTTTTTGGAAAATACAGAGAAAAATTGACTAATTAAACAAGCTCGGGAAGCATTTTACGATTTTTTGAAAAGCTGCAAATAAACTAATTAGCGCGTTGAAATTGAGCTGTGAGAATCGGCGACTAAAAGTGCACCAAACAAACTCAACTTCAAAATGGAGAAATCTTTGAAAATAGAAGTTTAATTCAATGAACGTGTCGTTGAAAATGTCTCATCTGTGTGCTAAAAGTTGTGTTTGTACGAGCTCAGGACTCTAACACCTTTTGCTCGGTCGGTTGTGTCGCAGGCTTTGTGTTTGTAAAAGCAGCGTTAATTGTAGAACTATTATGTAAAATTGTTAGCTAAGTTATCTCCTTATTGTAAAATCCCTACCTTTATGCACACAATAGATTGTCCTCACGTCTCCATTGTGTATCTTTATCGTTTTTAAAGCTAGTTTTATGGTTATTTTTTTGGATATTCAATTGACAACGCGCGGGCGCACGATTTCAAACATACCTTAACTTTCCTTGAATTAACTCCAAAGTTATAAAATCTCCTTGAGTACCACTGCCATAAACCAACACCCCGGAAGGATGGAAAGTCTTGAATTGAAGAGAAATGTGATTCGTCTCAGCTGATATGCGATTGGTGCGAACATCATACGAGATAAACTGTGGACCATCAAACTCCACGTCAAAACTGCCAGTCGAACAGACTGCAAACTCGTAGAAACCCAGCAGAAAGACGCTAATAATCCATAACGAAGTCATTTTTGCGCGTTAACACCCTGCAGATAGCTCTTTGGTTGATTTGCAGCTAGTTTATCAGCGACACATCTAAAGCAGTGACAGTAAATCCGGTGCTAGTGATCTTGCGTTGACCTAATTATCGCCGTTTATGCAAGCAACCCAATTACTTTACTATATAACTACATTATAACAATGGCACTCGCATCTGATTGGTCCGTTTAGAAAATCCACTGAACACATTAACCAATGACAGTGATCGTCTAATATTGCTAAAGTAAAACTTGCTAGATTACAAAAGTAAATTTTGCTTAGCAAAATGTGGGTAATGTGGTTAAAAATATACCTAAATGCCCTAGACTAAAAGCTTTGGTCACTCGAAAACTACTCGATGGTCAACATTGAGTTCTAGAGGTCTTGTCAGAGTTTGTTCAAAGGCTATTGTTATTTAACCGGGCAATGTACTCAAGATCACTCTAACAAAACAGGACACGCGCCGATAGATGTCTTTTACACCTGTTTTCAAACTCGAATTGTTACTCTTCTTTTTGTCTTCTGCATTGTTCAGGGTACTTAAACTAAACATACTTTAAGACACAAGAAATGAAGATCAAAAATTCTTCGTCAAAAGCTTTATCCTTTTCAGTTTTAAGAATTACAACTGAAACGCCTGTAACTTACCATCTAAAAAAATCGTCTGGTCGTTTATTTGAATAATGCGTATTCTTTTGTTTCTTTATATTATTTTCTCCACAAATGAAGAGTTTATAAGCAAGTAGTTATTTTATATAAGCTGTGTTCACGGGGGGTACAGACATGTGAGGAGTTGCAGCTGTCACTCACTAATTCACAGAAACTTTTTCGACATCAAAATTCCTCTAAACGTATTCATACAACATTATCAAAAACTTCTCCAAATTGAAAAAAAAAAACACGATACAAATTTCCATATTTCACAAAAAAGTGTACAAGCTTGTAACAGATTGCAGCTTGTTTTGGCGACAAAAGGTTTTTCGTGTCCGGTTGATAAATTGGTCTGAATTGTCTTCCTCGAAGCAATTTTCTAATTATTTTGTTTGCAAACATTACAAATAGTTTTAATACCCCTGAACCAAATCGAATTAATTATTCTACATCAATCATACATGGTTATCCGCTATGCTTTACAATTTGTAGTTAATTTGTATGAAGAAATAATGGTCAAACTGATGCTAATGCACACGCTAAAAGATACTTTGACTAGCAAATTCTCTCAATTGCCCGTTCGGAATTTTAAAAAAAAACATTTCATAAAGAAACTTATATCTTGTACGTATTGCGTAGTGCCGTTCTATGGAAATTTTTTGTCATTTACGTGATACTCTGTAAGATTTATTTGATTGACAATAACAAGATTTTAAATCACGTTTTTAATATTTTTTTCGTTCTCCGACAATTCTCTCTCTATTTTATAATCTTTAGCATTGTCTTGAAAGGGTATCAAATCCCAAGTCCCAGCCTTATTTTTATCGAACTGATCCCAGTACAATATAAATAAAAATATTCCAATTTAAGCAGTGCAAATATCGTGTGAACAATTACTATTTTGTTAATTTAAATTACTTATTGCGCTTTCGCTAGTCTAAAATTGTAACTTTTCCATCGTTTCATCTTCTGGCATGGTAAAACATCATAACTCAAAATACATAACTTGACACAAACTGATATGATTTCTGAGGCTGGTGTAGAGATCAAAACTCGGGATAATAAGAGAAAATCCCAATCCAAATTTTAAAGTATTTTTCCTAATCCAATGGAAAGATCCTAATTCCCAACTTTCAAAAATGCCAAAACCAAATCCACATTTTTTTCGAAGGAATTTCTTTTTAAATCAAACTATATAGTTTATAGAAAATTATTTATTTTACACCACTCCACAATTTGCTTATATTAAACAGTTTCTTCAATTTTTGAAAACGTAGAGTATTTTTGAAATCCTAAAGATTCGTAACCTTTGAAATTTTTTTTTCAGCTCTAATCATGTGTTTGTATTTGTGTCAATCAATATTGTTAGCAAATTGTGAGTTTATTTTATTTGAATGTGGACTCGTGGCAAGGTGATAATGAGCACCATCGCTAAAAGAAAGACAAACAAAATCTACTTAAATAAGACAAAAAGAGTATTCTTGTGATATTCTTTAGTATAATAGCTTTCATTCAAGGTCACCGGTTAAGTATTTCATTCTATAAACAAAATCAAGCAGATTAACATGCGAGGTTCTTTGGGAAAGTTTACTTCGTGACTCTGAATTACAAAAATTACAAAAAGGGACTCGAGACTTGGTTTATACGCACAAAATTGTCACAATTTCGCACAATTGTTGCTATTTTGAAATCACCTTTTTAGCGATATCAAACACAATCCATCTGCTCGTTCATTATTTTATGCTGTTGTGATTTTTCCAAATGATTTGTCTCGCACTTCACAAACTACCCTTAAAAAACATTTTTACCATTGGTGTGTTACCGGGGAATTTTTCGAACGCTTAAATTTAAAGCAATTTAACCTTCCGATGTGGAAATGAAAGTCAATGTAAAGGTCTTTTTAGAGATGTTATCTAAAGTGATAAATTCAACATGTTCCAAAAAGTTGTAGTCGTTATCTTCGGTTATCTTGTACAAAATAATAACAAAGAAACACATAATCCATAAAAACATGAATAAGTAATTGATAGATGAAACAGCTTATAATGGTCAGCTTTGGTTGTTGTTAGATTGATATCTGGCATATCGGACCATTGTTAATTTGGTTGTTGATTAATATTTTGCTAGCTAAGTAATGGCGCGTGCTGCTGTCACCACCTTGGTGATGACACAAGCTTCCCTTCCTTTCCCTTTCCTTCCCTTCCCTTCCCTTCCCTTCCCTTCCCTTCCCTTCCCTTCCCTTCCCTTCCCTTCCCTTCCCTTCCCTTCCCTTCCCTTCCCTTCCCTTCCCTTCCCTTCCCTTCCCTTCCATTTCCTTTCCTTTCCTTTCCTTTCCTTTCCTTTCCTTTCCTTTCCTTTCCTTTCCTTTCCTTTCCTTTCCTTTCCTTTCCTTTCCTTTCCTTTCCTTTCCTTTCCTTCCCTTCCCTTCCCTTCCCTTCCCTTCTGTTCTCTTTTCTCTTTTCTCTTCTCCAGTTTCAAGTTCTTTATTGCTCAAGTCTCGATATATATTAAATACGATTACGAAAACAGTAAAGACAAAGCCATGTGTATTTTTACTGTTTTTTATTGGTGTGAGATTCCCACGGGATGCAATACACATGAGTACACCTTGTACAAAGGCACATATATGAACTAGCGTGGCTTAGCCTGAGCAATAACTCGAAATTGAACTAATCACTACAATCTCGTGCCCATGTTTTTCAAAATAGGGTGGTTCTTGGTATTAAAGGTTTATTCATCAAGTGTGTAACCGCTGTGTTGTCAATGAGGAATCACAGGCGCAGTGATGAAAATCAAAGATAACGATCCTTTTTTATAATTCTTCACAATTGCACTCGCTTTTTAATTTCTTAATCCTTTGTGAACGAAATAATTTTAATCGGCTTGTATTCACTTATTAAACTATGTGAAATCATTAAATCATGTATCAATCAGGTCATCTATTTATTCATCGACCCTCTTATCCATCTATCCATCCATTCATCCATCCATTCATTAATTAATTCGATCACTCATCCATCCATCAAAACAACCCATTAATTAATTAATTAATTCATTCATTCATTCATTCAATCGTCCACTCGTCCATCACGTCCATTCGTCCATTCGTTTATTCGTCCATTCGTTCATTCGTTCATTCGTTCATTCGTTCATATATGCTACAGGCATGTTTTCGTTGAGAAATGTTTGATTGGTATATATATATGGCTTTTATTTTTATTAACATTTTCCCCTATTCATCAATTTATTCATATCCATTACACGCTATTGATTTCATTCATTCGTTTAATTATATGTTCATATGTTTTTTCATTTGTATTTATTAATTAGTTTATCAAATACATTGTTTTTCCAGTTTTGCTGATCCATTTGTTTATCAAATAATAAGCGATCTGCATTATGACGTCATTTTACTACCAATACCAACAGTCTTTGCAAAAACTCTTTCTTATTCAAATTTTTAATCCCTGTGGGGATTGATAAAACAATTTACACTAATTGTGATACAAAAGAAAGTCGGCAAAGCATTCTGGTAGTGGTAGTCTACGTGATTGATGCAAATTGCTAATTGCTTATGCATAATTTTAACCATTTATTGTTCAGTTGATTCATCGAGGTACTCATGATCTGTTTATAGGTGTTTAACAATTATAGTTAATTAATGATTTTGTCTATTGCATGTTTAGTGTTAATCACGGTCATGAACTGTATAACGGTAATGCTTTATTTTAATGATTTTATTATTACCGAAAAAAGCATGTTTCAAAATATTTTACTTAAGCCCGAATTACACGATGCGATTTGTCGAGTGCGATTTGTAGTATACGACTAGTTTTGAAACTCACGACTAGTCGTATATAATACTACAATAATACACGAGAAAGTGACGGATCCAGAATTATTCGAAAGAGGTTCCATTTTCGTTTTACATTTTCTCAAAATGAGTCGTTTGCGCATTGTCTAGGAAACGGTACCGCCCGTACTGGAACAAATGTAATGTAATATGAATGTTGTTATTTTGCGCATTTCACAAAGTCTCAAAACACTTTATAATTCATTAGGCGCACGTTGCTCAAGGGGGGTTCCGTGGAACCCATCGAACCCCCACCCCACCCTCCTGGATCCGCTACTGTTGTGAAGCAACTCATCTAAACATTATGATATTGTATTATCAATACACTATATATGGACTAGTCTACACCATTCAGCTATATAACATGTTTGTGATTATTCTTATTAAAGAAGCCCGAACGTCGCAGCGAATAACATGATTGAGTAATGACTTCGTATAACTTTTTCAAATTCTTCTTTTGATGAAAAACATTCAAGAAAATTCTGCTTCGTTCCCAAGGCGTTTTGCCTTTTTCTTATCAAAGGATCGACCTCAAGACACTATAAATAACCTGAAGGCAAATTGTTGGCTTATTCATTTATAAAATGCATGAAACAATAGATCTGCCCGCAGAAAGTTTTAAGACAAAACTCTCCATTCATTGATCAAATCGAAACCATGTCCCTCGACCAGTTTGTCTGATCTTTAAATTGATTAAATATGCAAATTAATCAGTGATAGCGACTGCGCATGATCATTACCGTTTTTAATCAACATCTTCATCACGTGAAATCATCGTCGTTACCATGACTACACCCAAAAGTTGTTAACCCCACCTGCTCTTAAGTTACCGTTGCTATGTTCGGTCGGTAGGTGTGTCGCTTCTGTATGAGTCAGCTGTCGACCTCGTATTGACGACCGTTTAGCAACTAGAGGCATGAGACGAGCAGGGTAACCAGGCGGCCCTGAGGGAGGAACTATGTACTCCCCGCGTTTACTGTTTGTGCGGATACATTTGATTACTTTAGGAAGGATAAACTTCAACGATAGTAGCAACAGGATTACCAGGGCACAGGATAACAGTACGATCCCAGTTGTACCAATCCCTTTTTCGTCACTAGTCTCCTTGGATTGGACATTGAAATATTTATTTTCAACCGTAGTCGATGTTGTCAATGTCGTGGGGTGGGTCCATCTTATCGGCCCAGTAGAATCAGTAGGAAACGTTAGATTGTAACACGTCGTACCATCTGGACATGGAATGATATTAGACAAAGCTGTCGTCGTTACCGTGGTTGTAGGTGTCGTGGGCTCGATGACCGGGTAGCAAGCTCTATCAATCAAGTTATCAACAGTAGTAGTAACTGGTTCATGGTCACTCTTACCCCAACATTCTAAAGGTCCAAGTTGGAAACTTGAGTCTGACTTTCCAGTCTTCTTGTTAAATATGACCATCATTACAGGAAGGTGTTTCTTCGTTGTGAGATACCCCTCATCGCTACGCCAATTGTACTTGTCTTTGACATCACAGTTGCAGTGTTTGGCTGCGTTAGCGCAACGGCTAGGGCTGCTCATTCCACATGCGCATCTACCACTCTCATTAGACCCTCCCCAGTAATTGTATCTCATATCACGATCAAGTGACGTCCAAAAGACGTGCGACGGGCCGCTTGGTGAGTTTAGTAGCTTAGAGTTAATACAGTCAAATCGAATGAACTGGCGACAACGTGCACTGTGTTGTACAAGAGCAGCTATCTGGCCCTCGTTTAGGTTCTGATAGTAAACCTTGTGTACATACTGACCGGCTAATTTTTCGCCATTTTTGACTTTAACAGAGCCTATCTCTAAGTTATGCTTTACGACAGTGTAGGCTCGTTTGGGGTTTGTTAGGTTACATAATGCAGTATACCTATCATCTGGCTTGGTTCTACCCGTATGTAACAAACAGTGAGAGTCTCTTTTCAAACCAAGTCGTTTATAATCCTCGCATGTTGGTTTGAATACAGGAATTTGACACGTTTTTCCTTCGAAGTAAGTAGTCACACAGTTGCAATAAAAGTGTTTCCAGTCCTGAGAACATACCCCTCTGTTTTGACAAGGGTCCGGCAAGCAAAGATTTCTAGTTGAACATCTAGAAGCGTCTATACCATGCGCATATTTTCTGTTATTCAACGCTTTTAACGATATCTGATGACTATCAACTTTCAGATTTAACATACACCCTACGAAACCTGGAAACTTTGATGATGCCCCACTGCGCCCCGCAAAAATCTTCATCCGGGACTTATTGGAGTAATCAAGCAGAAGTGACGTCATGTTGAGTATGCGCGCTCTGATAGCGTTATCTAAATTAAGAGTGATCTTAGGTGGCGAGATGGTCGCGTTGACGTGGTGCCATTCACCATCGTGTAGGTCACTACCGACTTTTATGTGTGATTTGGAACCATTAGCGGCCGTGACGTCATAGATTAAAGACCCGGCCTGTAACCGTACGTACATCTTGACTTTAATAGCTGACCGGGAAAATAAAAGCCCATGGGGGTAGAACGTACGAAACTTAAAACTCGTCGAAAACGTATCGTTGTCTTGCGGTAATTTCGGTAACGTTACTTTTACGTACGATTCGGGCGTTAAAAACGTAACGGGACGGTAGTCTTCATGTTGACACGTAAAAGGCATGTCACCGTATATGTCGTAAGGGGTACTTCGTGGTAGATTCCTCCGCGCTTCTTGTACACCTTCTAGTAGCTTAATCCCATCGAACTCTAAATCCGCGAGACACCCTTTGTAATGCGGGGCACGTATACCTAAATTCTTCTTTGAAGTGTCAATCATTCCCCCTACAAAAATATAGCTATTCAAGTCGAGTCTATCGTAAGGTCCTGGAAGAATCTTTGTCATGGGTGACTGGCTGTCTACTTTTAGAGACGTCTGTCTTCGTCGACGTTGCACTAAAACAGTGTGCCATTCTCCATTAAACAGATTTTTTCCAGCCAGGATTTCTGACTTTTCTTCACCTCCAAGATATAGGGTATACCTACATTGAGAAAAAGATTTTAAAAAAATGCAGTTACTGATGGATTTTGTCCGCTTATTATGAAGTTGAGCCCGCGAAACATACAATCAAGCGGTGTTATTTTGAGAGCGAGGTTTTGGTAAAAAAAAACACTACCTAACACACGTGATTCTCAGACTTTCTTTCTATTTACAGTATTGTGCATTTTGACTGTTTGTGTATTTTTTATGTTTTTAACCACTTATCAATGTCTCTAGTATCTAAGTTGTAATGTCGAACCTGAAGCGCGCCACAAGAGATCAAACTTGTTCCGCAGTAATAAATTGCAAAAAGGATTGATGGAGAACCGCCGTGCTTTATAATCACCACACTACAAACTGCTCAACAATGTCACTAAACAGTTAAATGTAATGAAACAATACAACGTTTTTATGCAGCTTTAACATGCGTTTAGGTGCAAAATAGTATGTTAGTTTATACATGTACAAAAATTATCTGAAAAATAAAAATGTCAAAAAGCAAAAACAGATACACTACAATTTCTTGCAAAACTGTACTAGAAATATTGCGAAGTCATCAATATGCTGAATATCTTAATATTCACAATGTGCATGACGTGTAAATATACACTACTATTTCACTGTTTTATTGAGAAAATACTTAGAAAATAATACATTCAAGTTTTAGCAAATTTAGGTGCAGTTTTGTTCTCAAACTCGAGTAGTTCAAAGCGTACAGCTTAGCACGGACCTAGTTAGTATGTTATTTTTCTACTCAAGCTCATATTTGTGAAAAATATGTGAGTAAATAAAGTGCGTTACGCGAAAACGTTCTATTGTGAAATAGCATAGTAGTAGTAGTTCATGATAGTAAATTGTAAAGCGCATTGCTAGAAAATTGTTGGTCGCACACAAGTAGGTCAAAAACACAACAAGGAAATTTGATGTTGCTACATCTTTTAATTTGAAATTATACATATACAAATTTATCATTTGCCGTTTTTCATGAATTATTACATTTGTAGTCTCAAAAGTCAGTTACTATCTTCCCTTCTATTTTAGAATCTTGGTGGATTTTAAATTAATTGTTCCATTATAGAAACGTTTCATTGACTTCATTTTATTTATCTATTTTTGCAATTTATCAACATATTCGTCTTTTTCGTTTTGCGTCTTTTTTATTAGATAACCATTTTATCTGTTATTTTGTCCCTATGTATATTTTAAAGCAGTGTACCACAAATGTATGAAAACATCCAGTTATTCATCCATCCATTCATCTATACATAAATCTATCTTTTCACTAGAGATTTCAATACGTTACTCGTCAACACAAATAATTCATAAATATCCATTCATTCATTCATTCATTCATTCATTCATTCATGCAATCATTGGACCATTTTTCATGTCATTTACTGAGAACGCTTCCATGCAGCGTTTTGCTCATTAAAATATTAAAACTTCCTAATTCCATGCATATTAAATATGATTCACTTTGAGGGTGAGATTCTTAATTATTTTTATTGATAGAATTAGATTAAGATGCATTATTAACCAATGATACACCCACAGCAACAAGCTGTGGCAAATACTTGTTGTCGAGGAATCTAGTTCACTGCACGTAACCTTGACTTTATTATGTTTTAGACTTCTTTCAAATTTTGTTATTGTTGATTTTCTGCTTTGAGTACACCTTAATTCTTATGATTGTAAATGCAATAGCTGTGCATCAGTGATATATTCGACTTATAGAGTTCAAATGAAATGGTAATTTTTGATGTTTGATATCCATTCATTCATTCATATACTGATCCTGCATTCAGTCATGTATATTCACCATTGCTATGATGTTATCAATACCTGACAAATAATGCTCACGTTCTTTTCCCTCATTAGCTTGCTTGCCGAATGATTGTCATTAAAGCGGGAAATAAATGTAGCCGAGTACCAGTTAATATAATTAAACCATAGAAAACAAACGCTTTTAAAACAATTAGTCATTTAAATAATAATAATAATAATTTTAAAGCTTTATTTTCTTATATTTGGCTCAATTCGATCCATGCTTCTGTTTTATGTTCCCTCAGATTTTAGCTTCCTTCATTCCTTTCTTCCTTCCTTCCTTCCTTCCTTCCTTCCTTCCTTCCTTCCTTCCTTCCTTCCTTCCTTCCTTCCTTCCTTCCTTCCTTCCGCTTCCTTCCTTCCTTCCGCTTCCCTTCTCACACTTAGTAATACTACAATAACTCAACAATGATATCATACTGTCCATTTCGCACGAGAGGGTTACGATATCGCTTGGTAATACGTCACACGACGATTCCTTTTTTTTTTTTGGACAATACGATTACTCGATGCGGTAAGTCTTTGAGTCTATATAACTAAATCATATGTTTTGATTTTCTTTTGATATATTGCATTTTCTCTTGTGCTTTATTTAGTCAATTTTCATACATAAAGTTTTGTATTTTTGACATTATTTATTTTTCGCTTATATTAGTGATCAAACGCGAGCAAAATACCTTTATGTTTTTGTTTTAGTTTTAGTCTTGCATTGATATTAATCTCAGTTAAATCATAAAACATGGTAATTCTATAGTATTTTCATATAACTCTTTCTCCCAATCAAGTCAAACTCTGTTGTTTTTGTGGAATAAACAACATTTCAGAAAACATTCACTGCGAAGAGCATGTCGAAGCACCTCTCACTTTGCGGTCAATGTTATTTTCGTCAAAACCCAACCACCGAATAGTTTAAAACTGTAAAAATTACTCATTTCGAAATAAGAAGTAAGAACTTTTAATAAAGAAACACCGAAGCTGTAATTTCTAATTTGGTTCTATTTCTTTTTAAGATGTTTATCTCAAATTTGGACGAAAAAACATAGGCAAACAAGGCTAGGTTCAGATGCTTAGTGTATCCCTTTTCGGTAAGCAATCTGTAGATTTAAAGAAATGGACACTTTTTTAGATCTTTCCGACATCTTTTGAATCTTTTTTGACATTTTAAATTGGTGAATTCGAAAGAATAATGAAGTTGATATGTTATCTCCACAAACCAGGCTACCACTAAGGAAGGTTATAAATTTGTTTTTCGTTCATCCCAGCAGGATTTTCTTTCATAAAGCCGCGAGCTCTGTCTGGTTGTCGTTTTCGTTCTGATGATTCTTATGTTCTGCGCAACCAAACTATCTTAGCTTCAAAGACATAACTCAACTAGCTATTAAACTGATTACGTTTTCATGATTACTGTCTCTTCCGGTTTTTACATACTCTATCATTCTTACTTTGACGACTAGTTTCCGCTCTAGTGTTAAGTTAACCGAAATTTCTTTGGGAAATCCCGACGAAAAAAACCTCCATGCAATTTCGTTTTGATGTCCATGGTCAGTTTTTAGTTATTAGCAAGTTAAGCCGTTCATATTCTGGCTTACTTAAATTAATCTCTAAGTTTTATTCTTGCGGCTGAGGATTTCAATTTTTCTTCACTTCACAAAAATAATTAATCAAATTTTTGCTTTTACGCAAAGCAACGCTAAAGAGATAACGAAAAGAAACTACGAACTTATCGAAATATCTCGGTAAGATTGATGTTGAAGTTAACGCCTATGCGAGTAGATGAAAAGTTCTGTAAAAACTATAGTTTTCACTGTTGAATAGTTAAAAATAGTACAATGGTTAAGTTATTTTACATGACTATTGTATAACACTCTAGACCATCTCTCAGCGGTTGCTTACCATTCCAACGTAGCAAACCCATTATTATCAGTCTCTTATGATTCATAACCTATCACTCATTCAATGTTCTTATTAATATAACATAAACTATCCAACGCCTTTGTTTCCTCCATAACTGTTTTGCACCTTGGATACTTAAATCTCAAACCGCTTTTATTAGCATTCCAAATGAGCGCCATTGAGCGTTCCAACCCCTTAGACCCAACATATAATTACAAGGGACTTACTTCAACGCTCCGTTGATCAGCTCGAGTTGGATGTAGTCCGACCGTCCACGGCTGTAGATCAAAAGTCCAGAGGGATGTATAGTCTTGAATCTGAGCGTGATCGTATTGCGGTCCGTAGGAATAGGATAGTTTTTGAGGCTATAACTAAAATATTCTCGTCCTTTAAAGGTAACTTCAATAGCTCTGCTACTCACGATGTTTAAAGCCAAGAGTATGCAGCTTAGTAAACACAACATTTTCATCTTGGATTCTCTTAGCTAGTGTAGCTAGTTTATGGTGAGTTTTTCAGCTGATTTTGGACTTGATTTTTCTCTGATGCGCCATGTTATGAAAAAGCGTTGGTGTTGAGCCTGTACTTGTTGTTACTGGACTACTGATGAATCAACAATTCTATCTCATCAGTTCAAACGCAAGATTTCAGATTCTGAAACAGAAAACTGTGATTTCCTAATTGGCCAATGAACAAGTGAGTTAGTAATTGGCTACTAATTGATTTTCGCTTCAGAAACAAAGCAGGTGTGCAAGCGTGACATTGACTGTACTACTCTCCATTATTTTTGTACAATCAGCAGTTCTCTTCTTGTACTTCTATGTGTTATTTATATCGTTTTAGTGTTTTTATTATCAGGGAGGTTTTTTCGCGAGTTTAGATCATTTTATCCTGGTGTTAGAGTAATTGCAACATGATTTTTGTGGTTGTGATTTTTGTGATCGAACCTCTGATCATGTAGTTTTCGACCGATAGAACCTCTGGTCAAGTGTTTGGTGAATGAAATTTCTGATCAAGTGTCCGACCGATGGGACCTCTGCACAAGTATTTCATTCTACGAAACTCTAATCAATTGTTCTTCCATCTCTGCGAAACTCTGATCAAACGTTCCATCCAGAGGCCATCAGGATACATAAGTTTGATCGAGGTTTTGATCAGGTGTTTGTAAAAACGTATCGACCTGTGTTGGTAATTTTCACGTCATCGCAAATACTTGAAATACGTCCAGAACTCTAGCTTCTTAACCATGAGAGGCATTTTGTTGTTATCTTATCTCTCGAACTTCTTATGTCACACAGTTTTTCACAAAAAAATCTCAATGAAAATCAATCCAGCCACTTAAAATGACCACAAAGATTCCAATCACTGAATGGATCTCTTCGCAGAGAGATAAGAAAAAAGGTCCCTATTAAATGCGTTGTAAAACGATCAATAAAATCACGATTTCGCTAAAAGTATCAGTGCCATGATTCACACTTAAGTTATTGTGTTTTCTCCGTCATTGTCTCAATGTCTGGCGAGGCTTTTTAAAGATTAGCTTCATAATGCGCGAAGAAAGCGACGTTCTGTGGCCTAGCAGCCTATGCACAGTTTACCATTTAATATTTTAAAACTTCACTATCAAGACTAGCGATCTTTTTACACACCTTACTCATCAATTATGAATTACATCTAATTCTCTCTCCAAAAAAAATCTTCACATACAAACAAACGGCTCCTTTTTGTCTTGACCAGTGTATTTTAACATGAGTAAGCATCTTAGTTTATCACTGACTGTGAGTAAGGGGACGATTTGTATCATGGACTTTTTCACCCCGGAGTGGAAGTAAGAAATCTGATGTTTTTTAACCCCATGGAACACAAACGCTTAGCAACAGACTTATTCCTTCCACCTCGGGCTGAAAATGCCCATATAATCGGCCCCCAAGAATGCAACATGACATAGTCCCTTACATCGCATTGAAAAACATTTCTACATTCACGTACAAAAGTATTTGGTGATTTCATGCATAACGGGAAAATGCCGAAATCGTTTTTTTACGTTCAGCGACACTTGTTTACCACCGACAATTTTTAAGTAGTTGTTTCAACATACTTGCCTGCAATTACGGAACACGCACTCATAAATGGCCATGAAGGACACGATGCATGGATTCCTGTCGCCGCAAAAGTCCCCCCCCCCCCCCCCCAAAAAAAAAAGTCAAGTTTCCCACAAAAATAAGGCAGATTCCGATTCGCGAGAAACGTATAGGGAACTGTGTAATGAATTTATTACCCGATTATATAGCAGACTAGTCTCTTATCTGTAGGGTCATGATGCATGTTTCATATATAAACTGCGATCCCTAGTGTCTTGCTTGTGAGAGTTTGATCCCATACCGCAGTGAATATGTGATCCCATTACTTGATTTTACCACAGATCTCGATCACGTGCATGAGTGGTGATCCACCATGCATATCACGACCATATGGTATGAGATCTGTTATGTATGTCAATGAATGCTGGTATAGAGAGAGTCGATTTCGTGTGAATGGAAACGCCGATTTCTAAAAAAAACAATCAAATCATCTGCCGTATTGTAACTGTATCGTAATCGTACCGTTTGCCAATATGTTGCTACGGTACTTAGGAACCAGTCAGCACCATTATGCTCCATTCCATAGGTCCCGTCGATCGAGGGGTAGCATGAAGTTGTATCGGATCTTTGCGGATTAGTCAGGACAGAAGGTCTAACCGGACAAGTAAATTTATTCGGGATTTCGAGAACCTAAAAAAGTCCATACTTCCAAAAATAAGAAATTTTTATTTATTTATTTATTTTAATAGCAAATTTAATAAACAAAGTAACTATCATATACTGTATACACGTGTCTTTAATGTGAATTGTGCTGCACTGCACTGTATTTACTCGTGTTGTAACACTGTATTGTGTGTATGTTCCTAGACACGTTCTTTAGCACATGGATAACGCAATCAAAGATCAAGTGTAAGAAACCCACAATCGACGACTCTGCTAATGAGAAGTGAATCTCATCTATGTCTCCCATCAATGACTCCCATCTACAATGTCTCCCATCAATGACTCCCTTCTACATTGACTCACATCTACAATGTCTCCCATCAATGACTCCCTTCTACATTGACTCACATCTACAATGTCTCCCAACAATGACTCCCTTCTACATTGACTCAAATCCACAATGTCTCCCATCAATGTCTCCCTTCTACATTGACTCACAATGACCAGTAAACAAGTAAAAACAGTGATTTGCAATTGCAATTCTTGTGTAATTTAACATGCATACAGTGTTCAAATGATCGCCACTTTTGACTTTGACAACAAGCTAGACGTCTATGGAATTAGCACTATAACTACGAAAATCAAAATCGAGTTGACGTGCACACAAGCTAATTGTTTTGTATGCTAACGATGACTACGCTAGATTATAACATATACAGTTCAATATATAGTTCTGTAAATCAGTACCATTTTAAAAGTACTAAACTACCAAATATTTAGAACAATTAGTAGTATAGATGCTGTAGACATAAACAACGTAATTGTGAGCATTGTCATAACTAGCTCAGATTCTAACCCTAAACCGTAGTTTTCTGTATCTTCCAAGTACACTATTCTAAATATAAAAAACGTGTGCATGCCACCTTACTTTAGCTGCCGTTGCAGACGTCTTATGTGGCTCGCCGAAAGAAAAGCTCATAACGGAGGCTAACCTTATGGGCTTAGAATGGGCTTAGAAAAAATTATGCGAAAGCTAGACTATACACTTTGCTACACTTTGCCGTTGGACAGCGTCCTGTATTCAACTTGTTTTTTTATTGTTTCTAATTTGGAAAATATTTTGCTTACTAAACTACTTTATAATTTGCGAGTGCACTGGTTAGTTCTATTGAGATATTATAGTATGCATTAATGTGCTTATGTTGTTGCTTTGTTGAAACTTGTCGATTGAAACTTGACTGTTCCTAGGGATAATGTTTTGTTTGCAAACTTGAAGGTGTCATCATCGGTCTTTTGCAGTTGCTTTTACGTTCTTCCTCGTCCACAGTTTCATGTTATAGCAAAAATGTTCTTGTCAGGTTTTTTTCTAAAAAATACTGTCATTTGTATACTTTAAATGAAGTAAGGAGGCATATGCTTTGATTGTTGATAAAAAGTATTTTGGCACCCAGAAGTGTTCGTATTTCATTTGCAAAGGGGCGATTCCATGGGATTGTTTTTATCAATGTTTTTGGTTATCTGACTGTCTTTTGTGCAGATATATATTTCAATAATAGTGTAGGGAGGAGTACTTTGGGCTAGTTGGTTTTGGTAGAATGCCTGTTATCAAGAAAATGTTCTCATGAACTGTCAATAAATCACAAATTAAAGTGTGGGGCTGTGTCTAAAGTCTATCCTGTTGAAGATTTCAGTGGAAACTTTTCTCTGGCATAATACTTTGCTGTTTGACTGAGTTCTAATTCATTTCTTACAAATTGCTGATAAATAGTTCGAGGGATTGGTTCTTTACACATGGTAATTGATAGTATCAGATTGGAATTCCAATTGTTCCAAGATAGTCCTTGATCAACACTTTGCTTGGGAAGCGAAGTCCTATTCTCTTAATTCTGATAGTGACACCTCGTTAAAGAAAAATACTGTTATTGCATGTTTTATATGGCTCTTTCTTGCCGGGTGGAAATGTTCTCTATAATATTCTGCGGTTCTACATCGTTCAGCACGACAGAAATTTGGAAATGCAGACAACACTCGTAAACAGATAATGAATATGTTATCTTAAGTTTCAGGATGTGCTTTTGTCACTTTTAGTTTTCCACTTACAGTGTCTTATTATCTTGGTGCAGATAAAAAAGTAAGTTCTTTCGCTTAGTCTGCTGTTATTCTCACGTTGTAGCCGTCTGCTCCGAAATGGGTGAAAGCTAAGCAAAAAGTGACTTTTTTCGCCAAGTACGATTCTCCAAGAAGTGGTGTTGGCTCACACAAATCAGCACGGAAGGACACAGTTAGACCTTGAGCTTGTATTTGTCCAACTTTGCCTGTCTTTGTTATGGTACCAGTGAGCTTGCGACATCGGTCATAATATTCGTCTGGGACAGTACGTTTTTTTCGTACTTCTTTGACACGCTCCTCAACAAGGACAAGTTGACCCATACCTTTTCCATGACCAAGAAACACAACAGGACTGTCAGCATGGGGTAGGTTATCGCGACTGGTGGAATGGACCGCCTCATGAAGCTGATGCCACATCTTTTTCAGTTCATCTTCGTACAACTCAGTCCCCCCCTCCAGTATTCTAATGCATATGAATATATACCGGTAAAGTGTAGAAGTTACTGACTTTCCTTTGGAGCACCAAGTTGCTATTTTACTCTCTGCGGTAACCAGCGACACGGGAATATGTGGAGCAACTTTAATCCACAGCCGCATCGTAAGATCGATCTTTTCGTCATATTTAAGAGCTTCTTCCAGAAGTTGGATTAATTCCCCGGCCAATTTGGAAATGGTTTTGTATTTGTCTCTACACAGCTCAAGCTCCATAATTACAATCTGGCGATTTATGGAAGCAATGCTTGTCTTGTTTGTTTTCTTGAGTTCCTTAAAATGAGCTATCAGATCTTCTTTGTTCTCCTCCTGTCTACGATATCCTAGCCTGAAGAGATTCTTGCGCAGCTGTGGATAATGTATGCTGTCAGACACTGTTTCTAATACATCTGAAGTGTCTGTGATGCTCCACAATATAAACGGATGAGCAGCCTCAGATTTCAAGTACTGAAACAATCCTCCTTCTTCAGTGTAGTCGATGTACTTGAAGATGTCACACATCATTCTTACTTGTGGAATACAAGAATCTTCAGGTTTATCTGGAGATATACTAGCAGCGCTTGTGAAGGCCTTAACCCCATCTATGGCAAGAGAAATGATCTCTACCAAAGATGCTTTCTTGTCAATCTTGTTTTTGACTTGTCTCTTGTAGACAATTCCTTTCATCTGGGTAAGTTGACTACGGACATTCCTACTAAAAGTAGTTGCAAGAAGAATTCCTTCATCGGTCCAATGGAGAGCATCATCAAAACCTTCAATTCCCATCTTCACGCTATAAAATCGTCCAAGATGAGCCTTGAAGAAAGGATTCTCTGGGTGTGCTTTTGTGGCTTCTTTTAAGACTTTGATAATATCTTCAGTATCATGAATATCTTCAATGAGGGAGGAGAACTGCTTGAAAGTATTCTCATCAGAAATACGGTTGAGAAGTATGGCACTGATAAGCTCTTCATCGACCAATGAAATCAACTCTGTGGTCTTACGGGCCAGGTGAAGTTTCCAGTTTTCTTTGTTTATCCCGTAAGGTCGTGTTAACAACTGGCAAAGCATTTCTTTCCCAATGGTGTGGTGACGAGGTCTCCAGCATCCACAAGCATCTTCAATTAAAAGCTCCATGGCATTAGGTGGGAGAATGTCATCAAGTGACTGTAATTGTCGGGGCTTTAGGGTGAAGATTCCCGCAAGGGAGCTCAATGGTACCTCCTTTTGGCCATAGTAGAGAGCCATACCAAGGAAACACATAGCCAACATCTGTGCATCATCCAGACCTTTCAAACAATCTTGAACGAATGGTTCTAGTCCTTTAAACTCATCGCCAAATGCTACTAGACCGTAATAAAACGGGGTTTGAAGTTGCTCATCCATCCTGAGTCTACGCAGGGCGGACCTCTTTTGTGGACACTGAGAACTATAGACTTGATGAAACTTTTCTTGTTCCTCTGGTGTAAGCGTTTTTGCCAATGGGTGCAGATTGCTACGCTTCATCTGCTGTCTTTGGTGTTGGTGCACAATGTGCATAATGAGACAGGATATTTTGTCGTTTGAAAGGTTGCTGTAAAGGGCTTCAATATCATAGACGTCAGCTCCTGACACATCTTTTAAATCAGCTAGAATCAGAATCGGAAGTGAGCAGAACTGCCATATAACTTTGAGAGCCGAAAACGTTTCGTGGTTGATAGTTTTGAGGCAAACACATGGATACTGTAGGTGGAAGTCGTACAGTATTTTCCTTGCAGAAGTTGTGCCACCGGTACCACGTTGATGAACCAATGCCAAGGAGGCCGCTCCTGCAAACTTGATTTCGTTATTTATGATTTCCTTTATGGGCTTCCACGATTCTCTTTCTACTGCATAATTCATTTCGATTCCATACCATGAAATCTTTCCTCCTCGATAAAAATGTTTTGCGTCATCTATTCCGTGTTCTGGGCTGTCCCCCACTGTAGTGTAAAGCAGCTCTAGCACTGAGTCAACCCATCGCAAAGATTGTGGAAGGGCTTCATGTTGTACATTGCCATCATCATCTTGCTTTGGCAGGGAGAAATCTAAGTTTGCGTCATATGAAGGGACGGAAATTGCAGTGCTGTAAACAGCCCTCAAGAGTTCAGAGAAGTCCACTTTTTGTATCTCGGTCTCCCACTCTTCTGCTATATCTTCAAGTCTGTAGCTCACTGTATTTGAAGTGGAGATGAACCTTAACTGAATAGCATTTTTCCAAAATGGAGATATCTTGAACACAGTTAGTACGTCTGATAACTGTTTATAAAGGCGCTTGTTTTCATTTCCTATTGACCATATTGTGAGCAGTGTGACCGGACAGGAATACGTCCTCTTTATTTGAGTCAGTATTTCATGGATCCAATCCAAGTTATCATCAACACTTCTAGGAAGGTCTGCAGTACCTTGAAGCAAAATCCATGGGATACCATTTGGTAAGTGCTTTACTTCTTCTTTTTGACACGGAGGCAACATTCTACATGCAGGATTACCAGTGTTCTCAAGGAAGTTTTCGCACATCTTGAGGTGCCCATTTGTAACACTGTCTCGATCAAAATCAAACACCGCTACCCATGGTACAAGTCCCAGGTGTACAGCTTCTGGTATGGCTGTTTCACAGGGTGAAAGAAGAAGAACAAACTTCTGTCGTCTGTCGAACAATCCCAAGCTTTCGACCAGCTTTAGCGTGGAATCTTGAATTCGCCTGGTGCTCATCAAACACTCGTGCTGTTTTTCTGTTCTAGAAGGAAGCTTTCCAGACTTAAAGATGGTGTCTACGATGAGCTGTGCGGCTTTGTCCCATGAAAACATCGTGCTCCACTTTGATTTAAGTGCTTCAGCAGAGATGAAAGCCTTACCACGATCATAAGAGGCTTTGTCTATTGCATTGGCCCAAACAGATGCGTCGTCATCTTCATCGTCATCATTTGCACTTCCTGAGCATTCTGATGTGATATCTTTTATGCAATCATGAAACTTTTGTGGAAGATGTTTGCAAATGGTTTGGGCAAGACCACTACGTGCACTTATAACAACCGGTATTCCAATTGCAATTGCATCCAAAGCACTAACGCCAAAAGACTCCGTTCTTGAGGGGGATAAGAACAACGTTGCTCCTTGAAGATCAATTAGGGCCTGCTTTCTTTCTGGCAGTTCTTGAACATTCAAATCAACATGCTTCTTATCGATTTCTCTCAGCACCTTTGGTGTGGACTTTGTAGATTTTTTATCAATGTTTCGAATCATAAGAAACGATTTATTCGGATGACGGTTGCGTCGACTGGACTGGTTAATTGCTTCAACAGCAATACTTAATCCGCTTGCCAACTGGGAACAGAACCTGGTTGGCACAAAATATCGATAAACAGGCGATGAAATGCTGTTTCGGGTTTCAAGGTTTGGGAGTCCTGGGATAATTTCCATGACATCACGATTGAGCACACTACTCCATGTTTGGTGCAGAAGAGTTCCAATTGCTGCTACAAAGTCAGCCGATCTTGCTAAATCTTTCTCGTTACATTGTTTATCAACAATATTATCGTACTTCAAATTCTCGTCAGGAAGGTCGTGTATGACATGCAGTCTCAGGGCCTTCTTCTTCTCTGAGTAGAAAACAGCTGCGGGACCAGTAACTTTACCATGTCCAACCACTAGATTTGGAGCAAAGGGAAGTGCACCAAAGTCAAGAAACTGAAATCGTTGTGGATCATGTTCGCTGACACCAGGGGCCTCTGGACAAGTTATTAATTCAACGTTTCCCTTTCTTGCTTCTTCTCTTTCAACTTCAGATGAGTTTAGAACTATACAAGCAACGCAGTGACCAGCTCGTGCTAGTGCAAGGCAGAGTTCACGGTTAAAAACTGTTACACTGTTTCCCCAGCCATGCCACTTGTCACATATCACGAGAATGTACCATGAATGACTGGTGTTGGCATTTGTCTCTGGAGCTTTACATACCTCTATGGAAGAAATATGAGATTTACATTAAAAGTGAGACGCTTACAAAGCGATGCTCAAATTGTGTGACCAGTACTAATGTATTTACATTCTTTTGCTTTGATCTTTTAGCAAATAAGCACAACGTTTACACTGCAGCTTGGATGCTGATTAGGTTGATCCAATCAAAGAATACGAATACAATTGTGCTGACCACACATTTATGAGTTTACACGGCCACTCAGAGTACCACTTGAATCCCGATTTATGATAGATGTATCTAAGTAACATAATTTTGCACTGATCGTTTTTTTTTTTTTTTTTTTTTGCGTCGTGCTGAAAATGTGAAAGCTAGACAAGATTGAAGCACATAGAATAATTTAAACTTTAATACAAAAAACAAGTACAGACGGACAATCAACGATGAAAATATTGCACATTACGCACCTGAGGAAGATTTCTTGGAAAGATTTGAATAATCATAGGTGGCACTTGCGTTCTTTGTTACTGTCTTTAAAAATCAAACATGTATAATAATATGAGAGTACGGTTTTCCATACTTGCTTAACGCGTAAAATCACTGTACCTCCGTTTTACTTGGCAATTCGGGATCCTGGCGTTGAATATTTGATGAAACCTGTTCTTGGCGCTGTTCTCTATGTGCCTTCAACAGAAAATGAGTTAAGGAGTAAGGATGTGTTTTGAATCTTTTTTATTGCGGACACCTAGTCAACTACAGAAATTTACCGCATGGTGGTTGATGTATTTTGTGTCTTTAAAAAACTCCACTTAGATTTTTCTCCAACAAGTATCTAAACAAAACACCGTCTTACCTCATATTTACTCGGTGATTTGTAATTCGTGCGTGTGTCCTGTTGTTGAAGCTTTGAGGAAGCTTGTGGGCGGTGTTTGTCTGGAGTTACCTTTGAAAGAAAAAAATATTTTCAGGAACGGCCATGTAACGGAATTCTTGCAGCTTAAGGTCAATTTTGTATTATATCGTGAAAACACGAACAGCTATTCTACCTCAGGTTTCTTTAGTGGAGCTACAACTTGACATGCATCGTGTTGTTGACCATTGTTTTGTGGGACCTGTTGGTGATGTGGATCTTTAGATACCTTCACAGAGATTTGTTGGACTTCGTGGTCCTCCGAATCTTTCGATACCTTAAGATATTTCGATAAAACGAAAAAACATAGTTGTCGTTTTGGAGAAGATAGAATATTAACACTTCTTGATGAAGTCCAAAAATCAAAACAAAAGCCATTGTATTACTTATGATAAAGTTATGTTCAGTTGTTAGTTGTTTTTGCAGCAAAAACACAACTGTAGCAATTCAAATGTGGTAGCGACTGTCTCCTTTGAGCCTTTACAATGGCCAGTCAACTATTCAAGTATTTTAGGCATGTTCTACACGTTCTTGCTAATGCTGAAAAACGGCCTGCGCACACTTGGTGGTCATTCCCGGGAACATTCGGGTTTTTAATATTTTGATTCGTGTTTATTTCAATTTTTGCTTATAACACATTTTTCCTGGAAAGAAACGAAGCTATTGTATAGGTCTCTCAATAGAATGCGAGTTTGCGTTGATATATGGGAGGCACTTAACAATAGAACCTGGAGACACAAAAACATCATTGCTTATACTTCTGAGCACCTTACCTTGACATTGCTCTTACTAGTCGATGAATTAGAATCTTCACTTGTATCGCTCGGTAAACCTTTCCGTTGTTTTTGAACTTTAGTTCCCTTGAACAAGCAACAATAGTGATTAGAATCATCTGTAGGCATGATCAACATTGTTAAGATATTATATCTTACCTTTTTGTTATATTGACGTCGGCCGTTAGGTGACACGTGCTGGTTACCCTTGTTTTTGGTGTTCTGTGAAAAATACAATCAGCTTGTCAAAACAGAACTTGATCGTATTTACTAGTAGACATTGAAGTATGATTGTTAGTAGTTTGCAATTAGAATTTCATACCAGCTTCGTTGCCTTCTCTGTCTAAAAAGGATAGCGTACCAATTTGGAGCATATAATTGTTCAGATGAGACAGGAAAATTGTCTTACCCCAGAACTGGCGGACTCCACATCCTCGCATGTGTCAATTGGTTTAACATTTAGCGATGCCTGTGGGTTGGTCGCATCATCAGAACTTTCTGTAATTCCTATGGAAAAAAGGGTTTGACTTTGAGAAAAAATATATATATTTTATAGTAGTTGTTAATATTTAATGTTGTTGTTTTGGCTTCTCTTGTAGATTTTTTGGAATATTCTGTACCTTTAATATAGGAAGTATATTCTGTGTCTATATTATTGAACCTACCTTTGCCAGGGCTACTGGAGTTACGCTCTAACGAAATATCTGTTGTCACATCTGTTTTCTCAGTTATAGCTTGGACATCATCTTTGTAACGAATATCTGCTGGCAAAGTTGGGAAAGTGCCTTGGTCTGATATTGCTTTGATTAAGTTTGGTTTATCAGCGTTGCTGTCACATTTCTCTTTTGGCTTCTTTGCTGCATCGCCAACGGGTTCTTGGTTGTTTTGGATCGGTTCAAATAATTCCTGATTGGTACTCGTGTCGTGTTTTGTCAGTGATGCCAAATCCAAAGCTTTCTGCTTAGCAGCAGCAATTTCAGCATTTTTTAAGTTGACACTATCTGTGTGAAGAACATATACACAATAGCATCAAATGGATTTGGCCGTTTTTAAAAGAGTTTAAAAAAAGCCGCCTACGTCTGAGTTTTATTCACAAAGACTAATCATTTATACAACACAGCCCTAAGTTGTGGGGAGAGAAGTTGCTTAAGCAACAGTTTGCTTTTTCGTGAAATTCCCCTCTAAATTAGTTATTTTGAAGACATTTTTGCATACACGTAACGTTTGATGAGGGATGAAAACCGGAGAATACCCCTCGTGCCTTGAGAGAGGAACAACATATCAAACAAACTCAGTTCACACATCACCTGGGATTGTACTTGGTGTATAGCAATGAAAGACCACGCTTTTATGATAGCAGCAACATAAAACGATAAAGTGATTTTGCCTACCAACTGTTGGCCCCATCAAGCTGAATGGTTTCGTATTTTGAGTTCTGGCTTTTGTTTTCCGCTCTGCGATCATCTCGTTCTCAATGTAGGTGTAGTGAGTGTAAGCAACTATCTCGAAAACAGCCACTACATGGATGAGATGTGTAAAAGATTTATCGTTTTTATTTCTGGGAAGTCTATCGATATTTTCCCTTCAATATACAACGAATTTTTCCGCAAAAAAAAAAAAAAAAAAAAAATTCTGGCACCCCTAATCTGACAAACAGCCTTCATTTCCAGTAGTGACTGCATTAAAAATGCAGTTTAATTAAAATTTCAAAACAAGAAAAATACATAAACAAACCATGGAAAGGTTTTAACATCGTCATGTTGTACTGATACCTTGAATGCCAACTTTCTCTTGCTTCTTTCTTTCTTTCTGCCTTTTCCTCTTTTCCCTTTTCTTGGCCTGGATTAACAAAAAAACGAACGATTTAATACTCTTTGCGATGTACAATCAATAACAAGCTATTCAGTGTAGAACACGGTTGATGATAGAAAATGCATAAAGTACAAAAAAAAAACACGATTACTTTTAATTATTATACTGGGATTCGCTTAACAAGAAACAAATCATTACTATTTTTATGACTAAATGTGCAAATTCCTTTTTTTTCTTTAGTTAACACAGAAATATATATAGTTTGAATTTTGTGTGTTGTATTTGCAATTAGATAGTGATTTATTGCGTGTAATTAAAAAACATTATAAATAGGAAACAGCTGGTTGGGAGAAAATCAAATCGAAAATCAATTTTTTCTTTCCCTAATTCTTTGAATATACGTTTTCCCCTGAATTGAATACCATCGGTCCTCAGCTCTAGTCCCTATCTAGTTTTTATCACAACAATCATGTTTTATAAGTAATAGGCATCACGTGATCCATTAAACGATATTTTGCAGAAATGAGTGGGGTTCCTGTGGTAGGAAAATTACAAATCTTCCCATTTATTTATTAACATCTGTTATCCATACAACTAGTGCAAAAGTGTTCATTGGCCACTAGAGACCAAGAAAAGTTTTGATGTCACACAAGCAACCTAATATGACAGGATTTAATTGGTGTTAAAGATCTTTGAACATGTATGTCAAGGAGACAATCCCTTAACATTTTCCATTTCTCATTTTATCTTGTTTTTCAGTTAATTAATCAATTGAGATAGCTGTGTGCATGCAATTTGGATGGATGATTGATGTCTTGTTTTCTGTTATCTAGGGAATGTGTTAATACTTTTTACTTATTACTTTTATCTTCATTTGGTTGTGTTTATCCGAATCTGATTATCATGATTTGGGATATCAGTTCTGATTTGTATCTGAATTCCATCACATCTTATTGTGCACACACAGTTGTTCCAAGATTTAAGTGAAATATATTTCTAGGTTTTTCATATTTTATCTTTGTAGTTTCGCTTCTCTTTTGGAAGTGTTTCTTGTGTATTATTATATTGCTTCTTGTTAGTTTTATATATTAAGTATAGTCCATGTGTGATCTTGGCTACGCCTTAGCATTTAAAGGGTTCTGAGTGTTTCTAAAATCAGCCAATCATGGTGTAGCTAGGTCACGCACGGTTACACAATATAAGCGATGTAGTAACTCGTTACTATAGATATAGAGAGAGACATAGAGAGAATTGTGAAACAGTAGTTGAAGTTATTGTCTACGATTAAAGAACTTAAACTACCACTTGGCTAGTTCCCTCTTGTGGCAACAAAGCAAGCTCACATGTATACAAGCATGGCATGGAAACGAGGCTGAAGTAGAAAAGTACTCATAAATCATCAAAGATTGTATCATTTTCAACTCAAATTGAACTAACCATTCTTTTATGAATAATTTTTGAAAAAACACAGGTGACCCCCTTTCTTATTTTCGTTTTCTCCAAAGACTCTTGTAAGGGACGGACCATTAGATATTTGAGGGGGGGGCGGATATTTTTTTCACATGTGATGGTTGTGCAGGATATTTTCTTCTTCCCTGCACGATATTTTTTATTGGCACATCTGCCATGCATGACATGACTTTTTTTTGCTTGCTAATTTTTTGGGGGGTATTTGCCCAACCCCTCCCCCTCAAATATCTAATGGTCAGTCCCTAAGCTGCCTATGATCCAAATTTGAAGAAAACAAAAACCAAAAACGAAAAACAAGACATGGTATTAATCATAGCCTGTGTCACAGACAGCAATTTTCTATCGTAAATACGGTATTTACGTAAAAAATACGGAAAATACAATAAAAAAGAGGGGTTACCGACTTTGTTTTTGTGCAATATGATCTCAAAGTTCATGTATTTTGGTGATTTGAGAACGTAAAAAAAAGCTCAAAAATCGAAGAGAAACGGAACAAAAACACAGTAATTTATTTTTTAAGAGCAAAATTCGTGTTTTTTTTCAAATGTCTGCACTTTATTTTATTGAAAAAATATGAACAGATGTATAAAAAATTTGTGATCTTGAAGAAAATGACGAAATACCAACGTGCACACAAGCTGCTAATTCATTCGAAAAAGTCCTAAGCGGAAAGTATTTTGGAACTTCTCAAAAGTGGCCCGATGACCTATGCTCAATTTTAGATATATTTGATGTTATGTTATAAAAAATAATTTTATCAAATAAAAAAACATAGTTCACCGTGCTAGTTTGCGAAATATTTTAAAAAAATATCATCATTTTATTGTCAACTAGACGCCATGTAGGCGTTTACTCGGGGTACCTTATAGATTCTTCTGAAGCAGTTTTATGAAAAATCATGTAAGCAGTTCAGTAGCTCTTGTAGGATAATTTCTGCGATGGTTATATAGGAAATTTAGACGTCCAGCCTGTAGGTGTTTACTTGGGCTAGTTACACATGAATCTTGGAGAACAGAAGTACTTTTTAAAGTAGATAAATAGTAAATGACTTGAATGCATAATGAACAATATGCAGCTTTGCTACAGCATATGAGTACACTGAGTGCAAATTTAACTCCAGTAACTGCTATATATTTGTGTCATACTATGTGGACTTCGGGACTTCATTTTCATTTTCTTTCGTCAATCATTTTATAACGTTATTATGTCAAAATAAACTTAAAACCTTCTGGTTGTTGACATGGTGTTTTACTTTTTGTGTGCGATGCCTGCCTAACCGCTGATTTATTCGACAGCGAAGACTACCCCATGTAGCCGGTAAATTTTTCAAAATTGATAATACAGCGGTAAAAAAAACAGACATTAAATGAACAAAATATCATTAAAAAACTACTGAGTACTCGATAACAAATCGTTGCTATACAAAAACAGACTTATCGTGGTATTGGGCTCCCTGTGGTCTCCGAGTGACATGCGCAGTACGAGGCAAATTTCCAAAACTCTGGGCTGAGTTGTTCAAAGCCCGATTAGCACTAATCCTGGGTTAACTCTTAAGAAAACATATAGAGTTAACCCTGGATTAGCACTAATCGAGCTTTGAGCAACCGGCCCCTGCGTGATACAGGTAAGTACTTCATGTATGCTTTGATTATAAAAACATGCATATAAACAAATCTACAAAAGAAAATATGAAAAGAGAAAACCAATAATATCATGTAAAAATAATATAAATAAATATAGTACAAAAAAAACGAAGGACTACTTCACAAAAACTCTGAATAGCAATAAGACATATATGTGAGGAAATTATAATCTGGGCATACATGAAGTACTTACCTACTGAAAGGTAAACTATGACTCGGGCCCCCATAGGGGAGGTACCCAGAGTAAAAAACAGGTTTTCCGAGAGAGAACTGGGCCGAGTTTCAAAATTATCGCGTTTTCTCGCTCGAAAATGTCGCAATTCTTGATTTTTTTATTCAAAGTACTTTACAAACATAATTTGACTAGATTACATGATAAAAGACCTGAAACCAAAAAACTTGAAACATGCGCAGAACTATGCGCAGTGCAAAACTACGGAATTACCTTAAGAAATCTCAAAATTCGGAAAAAAAAAGTTTTTTCGTGACGTCACACTTTGGTGTTCTATAACTACAAATTGATCATATTCAAAAACTTTTTTAAGCCAAAAACCGACGCATTGCATCCAAAATAGGGCGTAAGTGCCAGCCCCCAAGGATTTCTCAGAAGTTTCATCTAGACATTATTTCCGAGAAAAAAACAGAAGAATGACATCATTGGTGTGAATACCTGTATTCTTACCTCATTTGAAGGCTGCTGCGGTGAACTTTCTACATTAACATCTGTCAATAAATTCACGGAAAGCAGGCTCATTAAGGAATAAAATATGAAATACTTGGTGAAAGTCACCAGACAAATCACGCAAAGTCGCGCTGGTTTGAGGAGATGGATTTCCATCTACCCACCCATCCCGGCCGATTACTCTTATTACAAAGAGTACATTAGCTAATCGACAACCTTTTGTGAATTCAAAGATTTCATCAGAAGTTTAAAGTCTTTCAAATTCAAAATCAACACACACTCGATTGACAAAATAGATAAATAGATTACCTCCTTTTGCCTCACTTGTATCGAAGGCTGACGAACTGCAATCGGTATTAATATCATTCGAGGAAGCCCCATCCGTGTCAGCTGTGTTCAAGCCGTTTTTGAAGTCGGTAATCTTGTTTGCAAGATCATGTCGTTTTGCCGCTTTTAAAAGGCCATGTAAAACTTCCAATAATTCATCGAAGCTAAATGATCCTTGACTTTGTACATCACTGAAGAAGTCCAAAATTTCTCTCAAAAAATTGCCTTCATATACAGGTAGCCCTCGTGTTCTAGATACAAAATTTGGACATCTAGCAGGAGCTAAAAAATACAATGCTTGCAAGTCGTTAAACGCTAACTCCCGAGCAAGCTCAAGTAGCAGTGTTCTGTATTCAAGATCCATCAATTAAGAACATTCTCAATAAAGAATAACAAAGCTACAGCATGCGTCCGCCATTCCAACACTTAACTACAGCCGCTCCGAAGGTCCCAGAGAAGTTCCGGGAAATTTCCCTATCCCATCATCCTGAGCAAGCACAAACTAATTAGTTTCGTTTTTAAAATTTTATTTTTTGCGAAATTAAAATCATTTTATATTCATTCTGTTTATTGAAAAATGCTCATTTCCACTGTTCCTCCTCATTAACCATTTTTAATTTTCTTTTTCATAGAATACATAAAAAATTCTAATGAAACACTGAAAGATTGAGCTGCAAAGACTCATGGGAAATGCCATAACAATCAGAATAAACTGGAATACTATGTTTGCAGAAGGGGTTGATATTTACTCAATTGCATATTGCTCGGTTGAACCTTACAACTAGGGAAGATTATCATTTCGACGACTTATTCACTTTTTTTTGTCTTAAAACATGGGAAATAAGCAAAGTACAGACGACGAGCAAATGCAAGAGCAGCCATGCGCTTTGACAACGCCAAGCAGTAAGATGAACGAGCAAGACCAACAACAAGTCGATGAAGTTAAAAAACAAGTCAGTAAACACGCTGTAAACTTGGATAAAGTCAATCCCGAAGAACTGAAGAAAGCAGGGATACGAACAGATATTGCAGAGAAATTAGCCGAGGCATCTTCAGAGGGAAAGTTGAAAGATGTGAGAGATATCGTGACTGTTTTGGAAACTAATGGCGTCCCTTTGCAAGTAACATTCGACAAAGCCTTTAATATCGAGAAAGATGCTTCCGGGGCCTTGATGTTGCATCGTCAAGAGCAGCAGTCCATTAAGAAGAAGAAAAGTTTTAGTTTTCGAAGATCCTTTATTGGAAAGAAACGAAAAGAGAAGATAACCAGTGACCCTGATTGGGTTCCTGAAGATGATGGACATCATGCTGATGATGGTGATGAAAGAGAGAATAGAGGAGGAAAAAGGAGATTCAAGCTAAAGCTGTCAAGTCATGGACGGCAATCATCCAAGAGTGAAGATGATAATACTGATGATAATGATGATCTTGCTGATGATTTTGAAAAGATTGATCTGAATGGTGCAACAGAGGAAGAATTGGATGCATTGTCAGGGATTGGCCCTGGACTTGCTAAAAAGATTGTCCATTATAGAGAACAACATGGTAGGTTCCATGAACTGGACAACCTTGTCACTATCAAAGGTATTAGTAAAAAAACGGTGAAGAAGTTATCATCACAGCTATACATAAAAGAAGAGGAAGATGGTTGTGACAAACCTTGCTCTGATATCAAGCTTAACCCAGTTGCCAATGATAACAGCCTTCGTTATGGTAAACGTGATGTTGTCAGGATGATATCTTGGAATCTTCAGTGCTTTACAATGGAGAAAGCTTCCAACCTGGGTGTGATTGAAGTCATCTGCCGAACCATCCTTGAAAATGGGTAAGGAGATCAGATGGGATGAAACTTAAATGGAAAATACATTAGATTTATCAAGGTATCATATGACACAAAATCACCTCTGTTCAACAACTCCTCACAGTATTGGTAAATATACAACTGTTTTTAGTTTTTAACTATATGTCGTCTCAAAGCTTGGAGACATTTTCGTAATAGTAAGAAACAATATTGAACCATATTGTAAGCATATTTTCTAAGAAAACATTTTTTATGATTTGCTGTATCATAGCAGTATCCTAATAGTACAATTATTGCACAGACTGTTAAAACTCTAACAGATGCTTGCTAATTTCAACATAAATCAGATAAAAAATATTAAAAAGATATTACACTAATTCTTTTCTTATAAGAATAATGATTGTGCATGTATTAAGAAATGCTTGTGCATTATTTTGTTGGCAGCATTAGCCTTGCAGTTTTTCAGGAAATGGGAGACGAAGAAGCAATATTTAAGGTATCAATCTATACTTCTCAAGCTCAGTACTCTGATGAAGGACTAACTTCCAAATTGTCTGTTTACTCAAAAATGTTTTACATTGCTGCAACTTATGGCAAAATCATTGTATCATGACCCACTATTTTGAAACTTTCAGTTTTAGGAGAGGAATTTATTTCTAATCGACCATTTAGCAGAGAGGTTAGGGTAAACTCCATCCTACAAAATAATTGGTTGACAATTACGAATTGACCAAAATCAAAACAAAGTTTTAAATCAGAGGGCTGCAATTCTGCCTTCCTGGCTACAGTATTTAAATTTTCTACTGTTTTATTTTATGTGTGCCTACAGTGTAGATGAATCTTCTTCAAAATCTAATGTTTTACTGCTTTCACATCTTCCACTATTGAGGCCTATTTAATGGCTATTTCATGGCTCACAATATTATTTATATCTACTGCACATAATCAATCTGCACTTTTCATGAGCTAAATTAACCCACGGCTTGTTGTTTAGCTGTGCTGTGCTGATGAGGCCCAAAACAGCTGTCCACAGCTGCCAGTTGCACTGACAAATATTTTTTCTTCTGTTTTTATGGTTTAATTCTGTGACTCTTCCAATTTTGAGGCTTAACAAATATTTCACGATTTATCTAATGCATATGGTTTCAGATAAAGGATGAACTTAACAAGCCAACAATCAAAGGACTCAAGAAACTAAAGAATAACAAATCAAACTGGGAGTGTGTTACCTCTGATGTGGCAGGCAAGATGTTCAGAGTATGTTATTTTTTATTGTATTTGAGTGGAATTGTAAGGATCAAAACTGTGTGTTAATGATTTTAATAACTTTTTTATTAACCCCATTACTGACAGACAAAGGACAAATGTCTGAAATGTCACTTTGGCCATTGTCACTTTACAAATTAAAAGATATAGTTCACAATTAATTATTTTATGTTAAAAAAATCATTAATACCATGTAATTCACAACCAGAGAACAATACAGAATCCTCTTTCATTGGCACCTTTAATTTCTAATTTCTGAATTCATCCTGATTTGCTTAAGGTGGTTGCACCGGCAAATAGTGGTCATTTCAAAGAATTTTAAGTGAGATAATCATCATTCAAAGAAAAATAAAGGTCATTGATGGAAAGTTTAATACCTATAATTATTATAGATTTCAAATTGGTACAATATGTGGTGTGGGGGGGGGGGTGGGGGGGGGTTACTTGGATTAAACAAAATATAAAACTTTTTTTAACCTATTCCTTCAAAATTTCCTGGATAAGCTGCTTTTTTTAAAGCACTTTTCAAACGTAACCTGACTAGAAGCCACAATAGAATTCATAATAACACAAATTTTGAAACATGCGCAGAACTGTGCGCAGTGCAAAACTACGGAATTACCTTAAACATTTTTAATTTTAAAGGCTCAAATTGTATATTACTGGTACTTTTATTGTGTCATTTTGAGTGATGAGAGCAATCAACATAAATAAAATGAGACTAGAATTTTAGAACTTACAAAATAATACAATGTGTTTCTTGTAGTCCAAAGAATACAATGGCTTCCTGTTTGATACAAGCCGTGGGATACTGGTTACAAGTCATGATTTAATTGAGAAGCCTGTCAAAGGAAAGAAGCAGTTCAGTCGAAGACCTTTTCTTGGTTATTTCAAGGTATAATATATTACTCCTCAATAGAGAGTTTTTCAGTAACAGCAGCCTATTGTATCAGCAACATTTTATCATTGCTTGGGCTTCAAAAGAAATGTCCAAGGTATAAAAGCAACTATTATTATTATTTTCCTTTAGTCACAAAAAAGCACACACATGCGCACTTCACAAGTCTGCTAATTGAGACCAAAAAAAGTGCAGGCTTCGATAATCAAACATACCCGAAAACCATGCCTTTGTTGTCCAAGTCTTTTCAGAATAGATGACAAAGTACAGCAGTAGATGAGATGAAGACTGAATAATTTGCAAATTTTCTGCTCGATTTAGGACAAAATGTAGCATGTTTCTACAGTAATTTGCAGCATGTTAAAATATTTGATAAAATTGAGTCTCAAGACCTTTCAAGTAATATCAGGAGGCAAGTGAGAAATTCATCAAATGTATTGAGTCCTATTAAGTTTTTACAATATCAGCAATATCTACAGTTTTGTAGGTTGAGCATGATTCAATGGTGAAGTCTAAGCTCATGCAGCTATGCATCTAGTTTAAATCTGTGCTTGACCATTGAAAGCAATTGTCAGGATTCAGAACTGTCATTGATCATACACCCCCTGCTACGTTGGGATGGTAATATTACCCCCTCCCTCAGGTGATCGTTAAAAATGGCTAGTACTTGATATTAGGGTTCATGCTACTCCATGAATTACTTGGAAAGCCCTGGAATTGAAAACATGTTTTTAAGGAGGCTCCATATAGTTATAGGGCGTCTAGGATCTTAGAGGTTTATTAAAAATCAACTGCCCACAAAGCTCATGGGCAGACTATATTTCAAAGACTTTGAGTCAAAGATTTAGTTTTTGCACAAATGATCACGTGACCGGTCACCATAGCAATGCTATGGCTGTCATAATAAAGCTCATTTTTAACAGAGAAAAAATAATTTTAATTGGTAATTTTTTTGAAAACATTGTATATGGATTTCAGTACAATGACCTAGCATATGTTACTGTAACATAAAAATCCCCACTGTAGAACCTCAGAAATAACAGAATTCCTACATTAAAAAAATTCTGTAGTTGGAAAATCGTTGAAAATTTGCTACTTTATCATACCACTAAAATAATATTTTGAAAATTTCAAAAAAATTTACAGCTCAGTTTTAGAGTTTTTTTTGTTTTTTTTTTAAAGCGTGCGTTGTATATTTTCATGACATCATCAAAATAAAAATTATTAAGTTTGAGGTGTGCACATGTGCGTGGTCATGCACAAACGTGTGCGCTGAAATTATATGGAGCCACCTTAAGTGCACTGGAAAAGCTCTTGAATGTAGCAAAAAGTCGTTAAACTCCTGGAATACTCCTTGAATTTAAAAAAAAAATCAATGTCTTATTAAAATGAATTTGAAAGAAAAATTTTCAAAGAGATTCAACTTTGTTGCTCCATTTCGTAGTTATTTAATGTTGTAATACAATTTTTTGGAATTACTGGTATTCATTTGTGGTTTCTGTGTTCCTGTGTACTGAGTAGGTCTCGCACATGCTTGTGGCTCTTTTCGTCTCTTGTTTTCAGTTATTTGAAATTAGCCCTTGAAAATCAAATTGCTGTGCTTGGAAACTGATTGAAAAGTCCTTGAATTTTGTATTGGAAATGTAGCAGGAAAACTATTATGTGGTAGAGAGATGGGGGTGATGCATGTCACTTTAGTCTTGTGTACAAGTCCAAATCACTTGTTGCCAATGTACAAATAAATGATTGAATACAACATGAAAAAAGGTTTGCTGTATGATGTGTAAAACTTAGTATTTTGTTTGTGATTACTGTATGCAGGCTTCAGGGTTTGACTTTGTTTTGGTCAGTGTTCACTTGAAAGCAACTGGACTTGGTAATGAAGACATTGGAAAACTTCAGGTGATAATGATTTTGATGATGATATAATGTAATAATGGTGATGGTACAGTGATTATGATGGTACTTGAAATAATTGTGGTGATGGTGATGGTACAGTGATTATGATGGTGATGATACAGTGATTATGATGGTGATTATGGTACTATGAAATAATTGTGGTGATGGTGATGGTACAGTGATTATGATGGTACTTGAAATAATTGTAGTAATGGTGATGGTACAGTGATTATGATGGTACTATGAAATAATTGTGGTGATGGTGATGGTACAGTGATTGTGATGGTACTATGAAATAATTGTGGTGATGGTGATGGTACAGTGATTGTGATGGTACTATGAAATAATTGTGGTGATGGTGATGGTACAGTGATTATGATGGTACTATGAAATAATTGTGGTGATGGTGATGGTACAGTGATTGTGATGGTACTATGAAATAATTGTGGTGATGGTGATGGTACAGTGATTGTGATGGTACTATGAAATAATTGTGGTGATGGTGATGGTACAGTGATTATGATGGTACTATGAAATAATTGTGGTGATGGTGATGGTACAGTGATTATGATGGTACTTGAAATAATTGTGGTGATGGTGATGGTACAGTGATTATGATGGTACTTGAAATAATTGTGGTGATGGTGATGGTACAGTGATTATGATGGTACTTGAAATAATTGTGGTGATGGTGATGGTACAGTGATTATGATGGTACTTGAAATAATTGTGGTGATGGTGATGGTACAGTGATTATGATGGTACTTGAAATAATTGTGGTGATGGTGATGGTACAGTGATTATGATGGTGATGATACAGTGATTATGATGGTGATTATGGTACTATGAAATAATTGTGGTGATGGTGATGATACAGTGATTATGATGGTGATGGTACTATGAAATAATTGTGGTGATGGTGATGATACAGTGATTATGATGGTGATTATGGTACTATAAAATAATTGTGGTGATGGTGATGATACAGGGATTATGATGATGGTGATGGTACTATGAAATAATTGTAGTGATGGTGATGATACAGTGATTATGATGGTGATTATGGTACTATGAAATAATTGTGGTGATGGTGATGATACAGTGATTGTGATGGTACTATGAAATAATTGTGGTGATGGTGATGGTACAGTGATTATGATGGTGATGGTACTATGAAATAATTGTGGTGATGGTGATGATACAGTGATTATGATGGTGATGGTACTATGAAATAATTGTGGTGATGGTGATGATACAGTGATTATGATGATGGTGATGGTACTATGAAATAATTGTGGTGATGGTGATGATACAGTGATTATGATGGTGATTATGGTACTATGAAATAATTGTGGTGATGGTGATGATACAGGGATTATGATGATGGTGATGGTACTATAAAATAATTGTGGTGATGGTGATGATACAGTGGTTATGATGGTGATGATACAGTGATTATGATGGTGATTATGGTACTATGAAATAATTGTGGTGATGGTGATGGTACAGTGATTATGATGGTGATGGTACTATGAAATAATTGTGGTGATGGTGATGGTACAGTGATTATGATGGTGATGATACAGTGATTATGATGGTGATTATGGTACTATGAAATAATTGTGGTGATGGTGATGGTACAGTGATTATGATGGTGATGGTACTATGAAATAATTGTGGTGATGGTGATGGTACAGTGATTATGATGGTGATGATACAGTGATTATGATGGTGATTATGGTACTATGAAATAATTGTGGTGATGGTGATGGTACAGTGATTATGATGGTGATGATACAGTGATTATGATGGTGATTATGGTACTATGAAATAATTGTGGTGATGGTGATGATACAGTGGTTATGATGGTGATTATGGTACTATGAAATAATTGTGGTGATGGTGATGCTCTTCCTCAAGACAATGCCAATAATTTATTTAATAGACGTTTTATACCATGTAACATTTTGTGAAGACTCAATCAGACAATTCCAATTATGTTGCATAAGGAACTAATTCACATGGAATATATCACGCAAATATTGTGAGATGAAAAGTGATGTCCAATCAAATGACTGTTGAATTCCACAAGGATTTGAAGGGGGGGGGGGGGGGGGAAATTAGCATATTTGTTATTATGCATTGCTTTTTGTGCTGGAGTATAATTATGTTGTTTTGTATTGTATGTTTGATTAAGACTTTTTACAATCAACAGAAAGAACTGGCATGCATTCCTGATGTTATTACAGCCATCAAGGATAAAATACCAGGTAGAATTGAAAATTAAAGAGTATAATAATATAACCTTTAATTACTTGATTGGCAAATTAAATAATAAAATTTGAAAAACTTACAATAAAATATATAAATAAATATACGTCAATAGAGTGAAAAATTACATGATTTGTGAGAAGATTATATTAAATTTATTTATATACACTATGGACTGTGCTAACAGTTTTCCTCAACACTTCTCTCAACAGATGATACAGATCAAATTTAATCAAATGAATATTCTTAAACAATGGTTCAAGCCATTGACCCTCTAAACAAAACAGTGTTATTCTAATATGTTTCTTTTAATTTAACAGGAGAAATGGACACAGTCATTGTTGGTGATTTCAATTTAGAGCCAGATGAAAAAGGTGAGCCTTGTGTAGAACTATGGGTCACATGGCGCTGTTACAATCCTCTGTTTGTGCATTTGACCAACAGATGAGGAAGTTGAATTGTAAGTAGATTAAGGGGCTGCATGGGACAGAACCTGATCTTCCCATTGTGAATTTGACTGACATGTAAGGAGATGGAATTGTGAGTAGATTAGGGGGTTACATTTGGGATAGATCCTGATCCATTGTGAATTTGACTGACAAATGAGCAAGTTGAATTGTGAGTAGATTAGGGAGCTACATGGGATAGATCCTGATCCATTGTGAATTTGACTGACAAGTGAGCAAGTTGAATTGTGAGTAGATTAGGGAGCTACATGGGATAGATCCTGATCCATTGTGAATTTGACTGACAAGTGAGCAAGTTGAATTGTGAGTAGATTAGGGAGCTACATGGGATAGATCCTGATCCATTGTGAATTTGACTGACAAGTGAGCAAGTTGAATTGTGAGTAGATTAGGGAGCTACATGGGATAGATCCTGATCCATTGTGAATTTGACTGACAAGTGAGCAAGTTGAATTGTGAGTAGATTAGGGAGCTACATGGGATAGATCCTGATCCATTGTGAATTTGACTGACAAGTGAGCAAGTTGAATTGTGAGTAGATTAGGGAGCTACATGGGATAGATCCTGATCCATTGTGAATTTGACTGACAAGTGAGCAAGTTGAATTGTGAGTAGATTAGGGAGCTACGTGGGATAGATCCTGATCCATTGTGAATTTGACTGACAAGTGAGCAAGTTGAATTGTGAGTAGATTAGGGAGCTACGTGGGATAGATCCTGATCCATTGTGAATTTGACTGACAAGTGAGCAAGTTGAATTGTGAGTAGATTAGGGAGCTACATGGGATAGATCCTGATCCATTGTGAATTTGACTGACAAGTGAGCAAGTTGAATTGTGAGTAGATTAGGGAGCTACATGGGATAGATCCTGATCCATTGTGAATTTGACTGACAAGTGAGCAAGTTGAATTGTGAGTAGATTAGGGAGCTACGTGGGATAGATCCTGATCCATTGTGAATTTGACTGACAAGTGAGCAAGTTGAATTGTGAGTAGATTAGGGAGCTACATGGGATAGATCCTGATCCATTGTGAATTTGACTGACAAGTGAGCAAGTTGAATTGTGAGTAGATTAGGGAGCTACATGGGATAGATCCTGATCCATTGTGAATTTGACTGACAAGTGAGCAAGTTGAATTGTGAGTAGATTAGGGGGCTACAAGGAATAGATCCTGATCCATTGTGAATTTGACTGACAAGTGAGGAAGTTGTATTGCAAGTAGATAAAGGAGATGCATGAATCTTATACACCCATTGTGAATTTGTTACCCATAGAACTGTGGTCATGCAATGGATATCCAACAATTGAATCCTCTGCCTATTATAAATATTATATTTTAATGACCTAGAACTTCTAACAAACTTTTCTCATTTATATTTTAGACTTTGAGTCATTCTACAAGGCTGGGATGTGTAACCTTATTCCCAGCACAATGTTTACCAATATAAGTACATCTAACATGGATGGGTCAAAGTGTTATGATAACATCTGGATTAGCAAACACACCAAGGATCATTATTCCACTGGGCGAGCTGGTGAGTTGGAATGATTATTATTGTATTTAATCACTCCATCATTCCTTCATTCCTTTGTTTGTTTCCTCATTTGTTCATTTAGTCTTTCGTCCAATTCATTCATTTGTTAATGCATTTATCCATTCATCCACCCATTGATTCATTCGTTCATTCATTCTTTTTAAGTTTAAATGAATTGTGTCTTCAAAACAAAACATAACAAACATTTATATTTTCATCTTAAACCACTGTAACATCCAGATTTCTTTTTGTGTTAATCTGAAGGAGTGATTCGTAATGGAATGAGCCATCCTTTGATACCTGATGGCTGGAAAATGAATGGCATAGTCTCTGATCATTGTCCTGTATGGGCTGAATTCTACTGTGATCGAGACATGGACAAAACAGCTGGCAATGAAAATGTTGATGACATTGTTATTGACTAGTCAACATATCACCTACATGCTCTTCCAACTTAGATAACCATCAATTTCCTTAGCGCCACCTCTCAGCGCTTATCCTCCCAACCCCCCAAGGGCTGCTATACAGACTGCACCTTTCTGACCCCTTACCTTCCATGACTTTTTCAAGGATGAAGGACTTGACCACCTTTTTTAATAGTCAGTGTAGAGTAATACTTGATTGATTGATTGATTGCTAACTAGTGTAGGATGCATTGGTGTTTCTATAGAAACAGTTGTAAAATATATAGGTTAATTGTACACTGTAAAGGAATGAAGGCAAAACTGACGTATGGTGATGAGTCTGTTAATATTTTATTATACAATCAACTTAGGCTAATAGATAAGTGGTCAATGAGTTTGTTAAATGCTTTATTATAAAGTTAACTTAAGTTGCTATAATTTTGTTCAAAACGTTTGTCAAATAGAGTGGTTATCCAAAACCTGCGAAATACACTTTAGTGTTTTACACTTTATTGAAAAATTCTCACTATTTTCTTTCCACTTTATTTTGTAACTCCAGTGTATTGTGCTTACTACACTTTGTTTCGTGGTTTTGAATACCTCTCTACTAATAATAAGCTGTTGTATATTTTTCAAGTCATGGCTTTCATGTTTTATTGTAGTATTCATATCTGAATTGAAAATAGTATAGTTATCAACTATAAATTAAAAGTAGCTAGAAATGCAGTAAATAATTTTTTTGTAAAATAGATTATAATTGAATTGCTGATAAAATATAAGTTTGTAAATTTAAAATAGACAATGCATGTAAGTTATTTAAGAAGTAGTCAAGGCTAAGCGTTAGTTGAGAGTATATTTGTTAGCTTTTAAAGCAACAGTTATATGCGAATAATTCATGTAAATAATTTTTTTTAATGATATGTAAGGGTGTAGGTGAGTTTTACTGACAAACCGCCTAAATTGTAGCTGACAGATGGCAAAATGTTACTGACATTTATTTGCCTCTGTTTTGCTTATTTGATATGTAAAAATAGTTAAAATTGCACGAGCAGAACGAGTATTCAATAAAATTTCGGAAAACGTCATTTGCACGATTTTTCTTTTTTTCTGTTGTTTTTCAGATTGTCCAACATTCGTTCTTTGCTGAAACTGAGTTCAATTAAAAAATTATTTCTCAGTGAGGATTACCCTATAATAGCAATTCAACCAAACTAGAAGATTAATTGTAAACCAATATGGTTTGAAATAGAGTGCACGCACAAAAAGTGTGCAACATAAATACCACTAAATAGTGCTACTTTATGCTGATTCTATTGTTTTCGTTTGTTTAATTAGTGCTATTTACTACTAAATAGTGACATCTGTTGCACAAATTTAGTGTTTGCACTCTAAACACTAAAGTCGTTTTACTTAACCCTTGGAACACCAGCAATTATTCTATAAGTGGTATCACAACAATTATCCATGTGATATCGTGCAGAAGTATACTATAGTGAGTGAAGTAACAATTGAGATATTTAATTTGATTTATTTTAGAAGGTGCCTCTGTGTGATTGAATGTATTGCCTCGTGGGTTAAGTAACGACTCTACTGAACATAATTACCACTCTTGATTAAACACATTGCATGATTTTATGGTTAAACTATAATACATAAACGTAAATTGACGTAAATGAAGGTATTATTTTAATATTTAAATTTAAATATATAACGGCGTAACCGTGCCTTAAAATTTAGTTTTATAATAAAAAATTGAAAATATTATAGTTTTGCATTTGTTTTTCTTGACTGTTCTCTTTTATTTCTGCAACTGACACAAAAACAAACTATAAAAGCTGATTTACACGGTGCGATTTGGGGGGGGGGACTCCCATATATCGTAGGGCGGGGATGCTCGTCGTATCTTTTGGGGGTCACAATCGGAGATCTGGTACCTTTTATGGTCTCATGTAGGTTTCCAGACTCTCAGGATTAAAATTGGTACCTTTTAGGTTATTCACGAATATTCAAAAACAAGGTCTCGATTTCACGACCATTATATCCAATTGTTCGTCTAGTCGTAGGACATATACTAAGCAAAGTTTTGACTGGTCGCATACTACAAATTGCGCGCGACAAACCACGTTGGGTTGGGCTTGGTAAATTCATAAATTCATAAATCTGTCAAAAGTGCTATGGCATATGTACCCCCTCCCCTCCCCACCAAATTTACCCCAACAACTAGCATTTTTTGGTTCCATAGTTCTCCACCCTAGAAACTAGAATTGATAAACGCAGCGTCACATATACTACAACTGCTAATTTTAATGCTTTGCGTTACTTTCTATTGTAGCACAATTTGTTACATTTATGTAAATAAATCTCCAAAGGGATTAGGATTAAGAATTTGAATATGAAAGAGCATTTACAAAGAATGCTAGTAGCCGTAGGACGCCGTGTTGCATATCCCCTATTCCGATTGATTTTTTGCGATTTTTACTGCCAGGCATTCTTAACAAAAGGACGTGAGGGAATTGGCGATGAAAATAAATTCATTTGGGAGGGGATAGGTGGGTTCCAATTCAACATCTGTTCTCTTTTGTACCGTGTCATAAATATGCATATGCAGAAAATGAATATTTCATGTCTACTTTTCTATTTTTAAATCTCATTTAAAATTCGGACATATTCAAATGAGAAGTGCGCTATGCTAAATCATTTATTGATATCACATTAGCTGTTTTCTATTTTTTTCATATTTCATTACATAACTACTTATTGAAAGCTTATTCATGGTCCCAGTTTTCATTAATTTTGCTTTCTTTTCTTTTTTAAATCACATTACTTATTTCAGTCATATGTACATGGAAAAAGTGTTCACTCATTCTATAATATTTATTAAGAAATATATATATTTTTCATCGTTGCCCGAATTTATTTGTCGTTAATTGCATTAGTTTGTTGAATCGGGAAAAACGCATTTTTACACTACCTGTTCTATAATTATATTTAAATTATAATTATATTTAATTATAATTAAAGATGAAAATTCCGATCACCCTTTGCTGGTGGTCCATCCGCTAGCAATAACAAATTAATGAAGGTCGATAATTTGATTCTAGCATTCTTTGATTGTTTGCTTTGTCGTTATAATTAGACTGATCAATTATTAATAACTATTTATTCATTTATTCATTTTTAAGGCTTTTTTAATATTTCGGTATTCATTTGTGATATATTGTGTATATCATAAATAAATTGTATTTCTATTTGTATTAGTATCATTTCTTTTTCCCATCTTTAATTTCCACAATTTATTCGATTCTATAAAATGAATCTGTTAAAGACCACGCCTTTGACAATCTTCACTAGTCCCAGTTCTCTGTCAGAGTGTTCTAGATATTCCTTTGCGGGTTTCCTGTGACGATGACATATTGATGTCTGTGTTTGATTAGTTATTCAAAGACGCTAAAAATGGTGATGCTAAAAATAGACCACGCTTGCATATACGGTTGCCGTAGTAACGTCTGTAAATCTTAATCGTGCAGTGGATGGTGTTGAAATCCACAAGAAAATCACCCTTTAAGATTTTTCTTTATTTTGCTTTATTCGAAGAAAACGGTATATGATTACATTTTCTACAATTTACTTACTATCTGCATTTTTACTTCGTCATTTTTATCGCATGAATTTGTTGCTTTTTTTCGTTTTCTTGTCAACTGGGGTATTTCTTTCAATTGGGAAATATTGCGTTGTTTATTTTTTTATTGGTATTATATTGATTATATTCACAAAAAACATTGCTTAAACGAGTAGTTAATCGAGAAAACATGGAGTTATCGAGGTAATTCGAGTGGTAGTGCTAACTGTGCATTGCAGTGTTTTGTCATCTTGGGTGAAAGGTGATATTTTTAGACCTAGAGATAGTGTAAGCAAACAGCCTCTTCGTTATAATAGAGTTTCATTTCCAACTTTACATATCAGTTTGTCTCGTTGTGTACATTGGACCTTTTTAACAATTCAAATCGTAGTTTGGTTGTCTTGTTTTGTAACTTTTGGAGTCTAATTTTAGTCATCTTTGTTGACTTATCTTGTCGAAGAGAGCTTCTAAAACATATTTCTCTGCAACAGAACTAACAATCGACTAGATTCTATCCACCCACGCATCCTATCGATTTCTGTACACTAAAAGATTGCCCCATACCTCCCCTGAGAGATTCAACTTTTGACATTCTGCTCTCCTTTATCAACGTCGATCAGTTATATTCACATAGCCTATTCCTTAGAATTTGGTATAATTTGACCAAAAACACATACACCACAGTAGAATTAATTTGACAAAAAACGCAAGCAAAATCTTCCATTCGCAAGAGAAAACACAATGTGACTGACGACGGCTCGAAGCACACACGCAAAAGACAATGAGACCAGGGACGACGCAATCACAAGTACAGACGTAAGAAAAACACAATGAGATCAGAGACGACGCAATCACAAGTACAGACGTAAGAGAAACACAATAAGATCGTAGACGACGTAGTCACAAGTATAGAAATAAGAAAAACACAGATCAGAAACGGTGCAATCACAAGTACAGACGTAAGAGAAATACAATGAGATCAGAGACGACGCAATCACAAGTACAGACGTAAGAGAAATACAATGAGATCAGAGACGACGCAATCACAAGTACAGACGTAAGAGAAACACAGATCAGAGACGACGCAATCACAAGTACAGACGTAAGAGAAACACAGATCAGAGACGACGCAATCACAAGTACAGACGTAAGAGAAACACAATGAGAGCAGATACAACGCAGTCACAAGTACAGACGTAAGAGAAACACAATGAGATCAGAGACGACGCAATCACAAGTACAGACGTAAGAGAAACACAATGAGATCAGAGACGACGCAATCACAAGTACAGACGTAAGAGAAATACAATGAGATCAGAGACGACGCAATCACAAGTACAGACGTAAGAGAAACACAGATCAGAGACGACGCAATCACAAGTACAGACGTAAGAGAAACACAATGAGAGCAGAGACGACGCAGTAACAAGTACAGACGTAAGAGAAACACAATGAGATCAGAGACGACGCAATCACAAGTACAGACGTAAGAGAAATACAATGAGATCAGAGACGACGCAATCACAAGTACAGACGTAAGAGAAACACAGATCAGAGACGACGCAATCACAAGTACAGACGTAAGAGAAACACAATGAGAGCAGAGACGACGCAGTAACAAGTACAGACGTAAGAGAAACACAATGAGATCAGAGACGACGCAATCACAAGTACAGACGTAAGAGAAACACAGATCAGAGACGACGCAATCACAAGTACAGACGTAAGAGAAACACAATGAGAGCAGAGACGACGCAGTAACAAGTACAGACGTAAGAGAAACACAATGAGATCAGAGACGACGCAATCACAAGTACAGACGTAAGAGAAACACAGATCAGAGACGACGCAATCACAAGTACAGACGTAAGAGAAACACAATGAGATCAGAGACGACGGAATCACAAGTACAGACGTAAGAGAAACACAATGAGATCAGAGACGACGCAGTCACAAGTACAGACGTAAGAGAAACACAATGAGATCAGAGACGACGTAGTCACAAGTATAGAAATAAGAAAAACACAGATCAGAAACGACGCAATCACAAGTACAGACGTAAGAGAAATACAATGAGATCAGAGACGACGCAATCACAAGTACAGACGTAAGAGAAACACAGATCAGAGACGACGCAATCACAAGTACAGACGTAAGAGAAACACAATGAGAGCAGAGACGACGCAGTAACAAGTACAGACGTAAGAGAAACACAATGAGATCAGAGACGACGCAATCACAAGTACAGACGTAAGAGAAACACAGATCAGAGACGATGCAATCACAAGTACAGACGTAAGAGAAACACAATAAGATCGTAGACGACGTAGTCACAAGTATAGAAATAAGAAAAACACAGATGTAAGAGAAACACATTGAGATCAGAGACGACGCAATCACAAGTACAGACGTAAGAGAAACACAGATCAGAGACGACGCAATCACAAGTACAGACGTAAGAGAAACACAGATCAGAGACGACGCAATCACAAGTACAGACGTAAGAGAAACACAATGAGATCCACAGACGTCGCAAGTCTTAAGCGAAAAGTCATCAGGATTTTTCCTTAGAAAGGCATTTGATGGAGAATTTTTCGCTGAATGGAAAAATGGAAAGAAATGTGTATGGTCCCGTGCCCGTTTTTGAGAAAATGAATATTGAGTGAAGCCATGCTTTGACATTTTTGAAAACATAAATGACAAAAATTGAATTTTGCAAAAAAAAAAAAACAATTACTCAAATACCAATAAAGCTATTGACGTAATTTTCACAGTCTAAACTCAACCAGACGTCATTTTACACAAATAATTGAAAATGAATTGTATATGTTTTAAAAAGATTTTCAAAATTCACAGTTTTGATTTCGAAATACTTCTAAAAGTGAAACCTAAACCATTACAGTCGCATCTTTATGTTGAAAAGACATCTGAATTTTTTCAAGCCTCGCCAAAAAGAAAGATCTTTTCAAACAAAATAAAGAAAAATATAGATTCCCACGTAAAAATTGAGGGCTTGGGCCGGTTGAAGCAGTTTTCTTTTTGTTATTATTCTGTTGCCTTTTGGAGGGTTTTGGCGCGCGCGGCGTTTTCAGAGGCAAGGTACAGGGGTCGGTTCCACTAAGCCTGGATAGCGTTACGTCATCCATCAGATAAATCACTATCCAGCAGATAAATTCTAAAGAAATTCTATGGAGTGGATAACTTTATCCAGTGGATAACTTTATTAAGGCTTCGTGCAACTGGTCCCAGGTTTTCAGCATTGTTGTTGTGCTAAAATAGTCAGGACCATAGACGTTCTCAAACCTAAGATCTTCGTCTCCTACCCCCCCCCTCCCCTCCCGCGCGCGTCTTGAAAAACATAGAAAGCCCAATCGAATTTTCCGCAGGACCTCTACTGTCGACTTGTTGTACATCTTAGCAGTATCTTAGCGGAATGTACGCGCGCTCGCTTGTCCTGTGTTTTTAGCGCACTGAATTTAATGAGGTTAAAAAAAATTCATTATGACCCATAAATCCTCTCCAAAATTTCCTGTGAATATCAGAGAGGTCGACTTGGGCAAGTCTATCAGGCCCCTTAAGAAACATAATGAAGAAAGATTACACCATCACAAGGACATGAGCAACATTGACACAACTGAAGAATGAACCTTGCACTGGTCTTAAGGCTTTCTGGACGGGATTTTAAAATAAGCACAATTCGTTCCAGCCCTGCTCAATTTTCATACCATAAATATATTATTATAATATTCGATAATTATTCACACCGCAGATTATCCGGAAGCTATAACAGCCAGAATTTGTTTTCTGATTTGACTGACGAACTACTCATATACTTGTTTCATGTCTTGCAACATATAGACGTGACCAGACACAAAGCGAGACAAATATTTTACCACAAAATCAATAACGGACAACACACAATTATTAAAAGATACAGTATTTGATTAGAAAGAAGATACACTTTTGTTATAACCAATTATCTCTATGCTCTTGCAAAAATGACGTCTATACATTGGACGTGACCAGACTAAAATCCAGACATCGCACCTATGGTCCAAACAACGAACAGGCACAAAATAATATGATTCAATTAGATTGCTGTATGGCAAGATCACGAACAGACATTAATAACTTTTTTCGCTCAATTTTCACACTATGTCTACAAAATATCAGACTAGTTGTCATACTGTTCAGTAATGAATGTTTTTTAGTCCCGTTCACATGAAAATTTGACATCTATAACAGTAATTTTCAACAAAAACCCTTAACACTTTAACAAATTGCACTTTTTTATTTGATTTTATTGCACACATTTTCTTTTGCATTTTCATTGCGCATTTTTTGAGCTTTAAATGCATCTAAATATACATATTTTTTCTTATTGTGAAATACGGCTTTGTCTTATTTGGGATTCAAATTTACGCGGGAAAAATTTGTGGGCGCGTGCACGCATTCCAAATTAGGTGACGGAACTTAATTCACTATCGATCAGCACGAACGTAAATATTACGTAAGCTAGTTTATAAGTATACCATTGTTTGTTTAAAGGATATAGCCTAAATTATATAGCCTATCGATTTATGTCTTTTTTTGTGTGAAATTATTTAAATTGTCAGAAATTGTGAACAAGTTTCCGTTGAACGTGACCTACCAAGCTATGAATACAGCTGTGCGTTGCTAGCCGGCTTTGTTGTAGCTAATTAAAAAATATTACTCAAAATCATACAAATCGTCTTAAAAAAACCCGGCTTTCTATTGGGCTTTTTCATTTGCAATGTGTCTTAATTTTAGTTATTGTATTTCCATTTAAGACAATTTTGTGATAATTTATTCGACTCGTACTTAGTATTGTAGTTGTTTTATGGAGAGAGTATTGATTATTGCCGGTCCAGTTTCAATGAATCACTAGCTTAATTTCATTCAAGAAGAATAAAAACTGACTAATAAACACGGAAAATCATCACTATTTAGATTAGATATTTTTTTAAATTAATGCAAGTTTTAGTAAAAGTAATATGCATGCAATCTTTGTGTCAAATCTTCCACCATTTATTGTTGAGTATGCAGGCAATTAATGATGGCAGTGCACGGCAAGCTGATGGATGCCTCTTCATTCTTCGACACTATTCACACTACATTCTGGATTTGCCTTTGTGCAGAAGAGGGCTCAGTTATGGGGTGAGGGGGAAACAGTAGTTCTTCCTGAACGAAATTCAAGGGCTTGTTTTCTCTTTACATCTTTTCTAAACATTCTTTGCACATATGTTCCAGTTTTCATTTTTTTCAAAAATGTGGTTGTCCACACCCTCCTGAAGATGGTGCACCCCCTCCTGAAAACAATCCTGAATCCGCGCATGATTTACAATCTATATTTATGTATTGTTTGCCTATGTAGGAAAACCGGGGAACCTGCACTGAGAAAACCTCTGTTGCATAGGATATATCAACACTTCAAATTAAACCCACTCTCACATATCATCAATCTCAAACCAGAGCAATGAAAAAGGCACAATTGTCTGTGTTCTTTTTTTTGTATTTTGTTTGCGTTTCAATTGCGATCTCACTATGTAGCTCTGCCGTTTCTATTACGTCTATTCTTGGGGTGTAAGGGTAGGGGTAGCACCTCCGATGGGGAAACAAGAATTGCTCCATGGAGTAGTTTGTCCACATTAGTCCCCACCGGGCACTCAGATCTCGCCAGATGCTTCAAGAAGCTGTCAACATGCAACAGCGACCACACTCCGGGCAGTGGATTCCACTGGTCGGCCAAACCTGGTCAAGGTAGACATTGGGTAGTCATTGGCTCCTAAACGATTTTCTTGTCCCCCAATTGCACGCAAAGTCTGGATCCGATGGGCTCTGCGGAAGAAACCTTATAGTTGTTAACCTCATAGTTGAACGCGGCAACAGCAATGTACTGTGGAATACAGGGGGCATCATGTTGTTTAGTAGACATCAATTGTCATCCACTGCATCCGCCCCATCTCCATTTGTCTTGACATCGTCTTACCATTGGAGAGAGGGAGGTCGACGCAGCGCAACTCCTCTTCACTTTAAACAAGTTTACATCGCACGTCATCTTTCATCCTTCATCCACTCCAGCTTAAGTCCTGGAGGCAAAGATCAAAGTATCCAAGGCTTTACGATCCTAAGATATGGTTGTGAATGAATCGTGAACTCCAGCTAGGAAAGCGTTCCCACGGCGGACAGAAGAAGCTGGTATTTAACATCAGCCTAGACATATGACGGTTTTTGTCATTTTTTTACTAATTTGTAACATTTCATTTATCACATTTATGGTCACTTGTGTGAAGGAGCTTATGAGAGACTTCGTATATTTTAAGCGGGTGGAACTTGTTTGTTTATTTGCCATATACAACAAAGCTGACCATATGCACTGTTTCTAACATACTTTTCAATGTATTAAAATAGTTCAATTGATTGACCTTCCAGAACGGAAAAAGCAAGATTGAAACAAAGTTTTGAAATTGGCAGTTCGAAATTGGCTGTAAGTTCAACACTTTGGAGCTCACTTGAAATGCAGTCTTTTGTGATGAAATTGAACTTCTACAATTTATGAAGCAATCCCCTGTTCAATGTTGCTATGTAGTACCGTGCCCGGCTGGTTGTCCTGTGTTACGCCTGTGTCCATGCACTGTTATTCTTATAAACAAAAACTATAAAAACAAAAATAAAAATAAATAATTCCACTTTATTTAAGTCTCAATGTATTTAGATGTTTAGCTAATTGAGGAGACAAATCAGAATACTAAAAAAAATCAAACATACCATTGTTAAGAATGCCAACTGGCTAGGAGACTAACTAGTTGGCTATATACAAAGCATGGCTGAGAAATTATATGTTGACCAAATCGGGATCCAGACAAATACAATTTCTGTGGCCAGAGCGGGAATCAAACATAGGACCGCCGGATTGCGAGACCAACACTCTGACCGATCGGGTTTGCTGCCTCCTAAAATTACTGTTATGACACTGAAGAAAGCTACAGGCTAATAAGGAACGTTACGTGGTTAACACTCTTATAGACTTTGTAGAACTTGACACCTTGGACATCCCTTCTCATGGTGTTCCCCAATGATTTGTTCTTGGTCCCCTTCTGTTACCTAAAGATATGTAACACTTGTCTTTTATAGCTCAAATTATAGTCTATATGCTTGTGACACAGTACTGAACTATAACAAAACAAACAGCAGCAGTTTATTCTGCGTTTAGTACGGTTATTATATAGTAAACGGTATATAACGTCAATGGGCGCAGCGTGTACAAAACGGTTGATTTCAGCTTTTGATGTCAGTTGTGGAACGATTTAGTCATGGTGTATTGTAACAATCATAAGATGTGTCATGACCATTTGAATGTTTGCAACTTACACTGTTTGGATCTGATGATATATAGATATTTCTCACCATCGAGTGTGAGTGAGTGTTGAGAATTCAAAGAGCCTTATTAATATCACGACATAGGATACATAACAACTGTACAATCAACCCAAATGAACAAAATCTGCTCGAAGTAGATTATAAGTCTCTTGGCAGACCTGACATGCTACAAGCCTAAAGCAGCGTTTAATTTTTCATTTCTTCAACATCGGTACGATTTCCTCCCTTGCGTTGTCTTGACTGAACCCATTTTTGCTCTTTGCAAATAGTTTCCTCTCACACAAAACTCCTGATAACATTCTCCAGTTTATTCCGGGTTTATCTACCTCAACTGGATCTTTCTTTCGATATTGTCATACGATTCTTCATCAGAACTCCCCATTGGAAGTCACAGATACTTACAGTTGCACACTCTCTTCAGCACACGTGGTCAGCTCATGGCTCATGTCGTCACCGTTTGCTTATCAAAACACATGTAAATAGCTCCAATGTTATTTTCTTTATTATCTATAACTTGTAAATACTGTCTAAAGATGAAATTGTAAAATCTCCATTTTGACTGTAAATAAAATTGATTGATTGATACATTGCTTTGTTTTCTCAATACTACTAAGGCCTCTCAGTATCTTCATTTTTTGGTCTTCCTTTCCACTTTTTCTCTGTATCATATCACACAAGGCAGTATCATCTGTGAACATCATGGTTGTGAAAAGTGGTTTATTTTTCACCTCGTTATTATGAAAACCATACAATATAGGTAGTTTTTTGTGTTTACCGTGTCAATATATTTCTTTGCGCACAAGAGTCAATGTTCAAATTAATTCTGAATGACTCTGCTGACTCCAAATGCCAAATTCACAAGCCATGAGTGTCTGCAACGACTATAACCATCGCAAAGTCTGATCAAGGATGGCACAGTTGGATAGTGAGCAGCTGTCTGTGCGGGAGGCCACGAGTTCAATTCACAGTAGCTTCACATCCTTGTTTCGACTAGTTTCTACTTTGTGTAGTATGTAGATTAAAATACCCGTAAAAAGGAGCACTGATAGAAAGAGGGGGGAAGTGCGCACTATCGGCTTTTTATTTCCTATTAGCTATGAGGCCAGTTTAGTATTAAAGGAACTACCAACGTTAAATATAGTCATTATGTATTCATGAATGAATGGACGGACGGACGGACGGACGGACGGATTGAACTACTCTTGATCATAGTCCTTTTCTGTACAATGGAGCTAGTGTATGTTCAGTTTTGAATGATAATAATAATGATTATAAAAACATGTCAATAATGTGAATGTAGATATTGAGCAAACACTGGGCTTCTAGCATCTAATCAGATGGTTAAAACCAAAACATCGCGTCATCTTCACCTTTGAAGAAATGGATTGGATACTGATAAGTGTGCATTTCTCAGTTACAGTTGATCGAGCTTTAATTGTTCAACCAAGACCACATTTGTGCACAAACTATCATAAGCTTTAATTGGCGTTATCGTTAGAACATCAATTTCATTCGACTAATCAGTGACAACTTGTGATCTCTATAAATTTTAGTTTGGCAAATCTTAACTTGGTTTGCATTGAGGACAGAGAGCATTGTAGATGCATGTGTCAGTAGGTGGCAAATAAATTGCAATGTAATTGGGTGGAAGGGGTTGCTGTGCTGCGGTGAGAGCACGTGCCTTTCATGGGTTCAATAGTTGTCCTCCCTCAGTAAATACCACAGCGCTGTCAGCTGCATTGTGTCAATTGGATACTAATGTAGCTGAGAGGGTGAGCCTGCAGATGTAGACACTATATCTATGTGAATATGCTACAGTATAAAGATTTGTTATATTACAATGTCAATTCCATTAAAACCACGTACTTTGGAGCATTTTTTGAGAGTTTGCATTGATATGACTCTCTAGCTCTGTGTTGACCATGGTCCTTTGCGTTTAGATACTAGATCGTTTTTATGTGACAGGTTGATTTCTTGTAAGTCGAAGCATGTTTGTTGGTGATCAAACGAGAACTGGTTATCAAAACCGGACAACTTGTTGCTTTGATGCACAAGTTCTTGTACCAGTAGCACATACATCTATTAAAAACATTTAAGCGTCGGAGAGCCGAAAAGAACAGGACTGGAGGTTGCGCGGCAGAAAGGCAATGTTGGTATTAGTGTTTCAGATGCGGTCCTGCAGTACTTAACAAATCCTCATAAATGTCGTCCTTTGATACCCCATGAAGACGTCAGCAACAATTATTTGCTTACTTTTAACAGCGCTAATTTCGCGCCATTATTTAAAAACTATAGTTTGGCGTATATACACTTATTCATTATGGTGGACCTCTGTCTGCCGGCAGTGGCATGCAAAACCAATGGCGACGATGAAGATATTAGTTTCAGTAGTACAATCGCCCTAAATCTCTAGATATAGAATTGCCTTAACAGCTTTTAGTAGTGTGGGGGGAGGGGTGGGGGTGTCTGACATAAAGAAAAAGCAAGTATATGTTTAAATTCATTTTATTTTTAATATTTTTTGGCACATTTGTTGTACATTGTACATAATTGTACGAAAAGAAGGAACTAATGCAAAATAGTTACGCGCCCTTACAGTCATCCAACCAATTTTGAGGAAAAACAACACGCATGTTACTAACTTTATATTTCGTGAAGTAAATCAAATCCAATCTTTCAATTCTAATCCTCGACAGTCTACGTTGTAAAAGTTTCTACTGTTAGAAACAAAGCACCTTGACTCACTTGCTACCAATACAAGATGGACATAAAGGCACTCTTGCATTGCGCAAATTTTCCAACTTGATTTTCAGATGTTTCAGAAGAGTTGTGAAGCGTTGGTGCTGCAACCCGCGCGTTGCACGAGGTGAAATTCATTTTACTTTCCGCAAAGCATTGACGTAAGTGGCAACGCCATACACAAAGTGTAATGAACACCACTGCAGCAAATTTTCACGCGGCAATCATTTGAAATATTCAACAACTCGTGTGCAAATTATATCTTTGTTTGTTTTTATTTTTTCCAGACTATCTCAGCCAGGACTTTCCAGAAGCGTCTTCAATCCTTAAAAAAGTGGGTTGTTCTTTCCTGCAGGTTTTTACTGCACACTGATGACCATTAGTTAACGCCTTGTGTTTGTTAGTTTAAAATAGATTCTAGTCGAATGATATTTTGATTATCTATTTTTATTTTGAATGAATGAATGGGAGAAAGAAGGAAAAAAATGTTATCCCAAGGTAAAAAAAAATGACTTAGATACTTTCAAAATAAACACACATTAACATGATTTTGATGTACATTTGATTAATGAGTTAAAAATTCACATGTATGCCTCAAAAGTTATTTTCATTTATTTTTGTATTTTGTATTTTTAAATGGGAGAAAATAACATCGAGCAAATGGAAGTCTGGATCGAAACTTAGTCGACTTAGTCCTCTTTGATTCGCTCGGCCATCTATCCCGTGATGCTTTAGGTTCCGGGTGTGTCAGCACTGACCAGGACTATAGTTTAGACGGCTGGTTTTCTTCAGAATCTTGCTGCCTTGATCTAGGGAAAAAGAACCTTTTTCTTTCATAGGACAACGGGGGTGTCTTCCCTCGTTCCTTAGTCACACTTGTGTGCGATGGGGTGTTTTAGAAATGGGATAACAGACGACGAAAAGAAACAGAAAAACACTAACAAAAAAATTGAGAAGCAACTAAAAGAGGACAAGGTTGCATATAGGGCTACACATCGACTACTTCTCCTCGGTAATATTTCCCACATATCAGTATGTATTTTGAGGGGTTTTTGGTGGTGAATTATTGTGCTGTTCGAAGAAGTAATACGTGTGATTTGTCTCGTCAAAGGTGCTGGAGAGTCAGGTAAAAGTACCATCGTGAAACAGATGAGGATTCTTCACGATGTGCATGGCTTTACTGAACAGTGAGTAACTCGTTATACAAGTACCAAGTCAAACTATTGTTTAGTTCGCCTCCAGAAAGCGACCAAAGATGACCTAGATCGAAGAAAAATACCCTGGCAAGTCGACTGAATGGCTAATGCTTGATTTTTCTTACTTTCTCGTAGGGAAAAACGACAGAAAGTAGAGGACATTAAGAAAAATATTAGGGATGCTATATTGGTAAGGTTAACCTATTTACAAAGAAACTCCCACCCACATCAGACTGTAGTTCGCATTCACTACTTTCTCTCGATGGTAGATTTTCTTTGCAAATTGTCTGATATGTTTTTGTTGAAATTCGTAGACCATTACTGGCGCTATGAGTACGTTAACACCGCCAGTTCAACTAGCAAACCCCAATAACCAGTTTCGCTACGATTACATCCATGAAGTTGCTACCGCTCCAGATTTTGACTATCCTCAGGTAAGCATTTCTCTCGCTTATATTTATTCGTGATCGATGTAGAATGGTCGAAATCTGATGAAATTATGCTTTGGGGATGTTATGATAGCGAAATGAACGTCTTATAAGTCATGTTTCTATGTTTGTTCGATCGAACGAACGCTGCAATGTTCATCTCGAACAAACAAAGTGTATGTTGTGTCGTCCCTTACTTTGCCTTTCTCTAGTCCGGATTTTAGCTCACTACCTGGGCGCTTGATATTTTCTAGGAATTCTACGACCATACGAAAATTTTGTGGCAAGATCAAGGTGTGCAAGAGTGTTTCGAAAGATCGAACGAATATCAACTCATAGATTGTGCACAATAGTAAGTAGAAAACATGTCATTGTTACATATATTTAGCGATTTCCAAGGGCTATAGTTAGTCTCATTGCCTTGATTTCGCTCAAACAACATTTCTTTTCCCTCTGAGCGGCTTTTTGATCGAGCAACGATCGATAGTTCGCTTGTGAGCAGGTTTTTAGGTACAGTGTTTTCTTGAACATGGTAACAACAACGAAATGAGTGTTTACAATTTGGCTGAGCCTACAAAATGGCAAAGAAAAGTCGATTATTCAAGGAAAAACTAGCACTCATTTTCATGTTTTCGATGCCAATGCTCAAGTGTTTTATTCTATGTGTGTGTAATGATTTTTGCTATTTTATAAAGGTTTTACTGGCTTCAGAAAATCCCGAAATAGAGATCTGTCACGCTTTGGCTATATGCAGAAGCCATATTCCAAAATTGCTCTGTTTTTTTCTTAGTGTTTTAGTCGATTTATTAAACCCAAAAGCGTATCAGTAGTCCAGAAAATGTCATGTAGAAAGTGTTCAAAAATTTAACTGTTGAATTCAAAAGAACATATTTGTGATATACGTGATATCTCTGACTAAATTCGAACCGATTCTTGGCGAAAACATCAAGTCGACACACAAAACACAACAGTGAAAAAATACTCAAAGATCTCGTTGTTTTTGACTGATATTTCACTGTAATGTAATTGCATTTACCAGGAAAATACTTAGTTACTATCAGTAGATATATGGCAATGTTTTACCATCGACTAACATTCAATTTTACGTTTATAAATTCGTAGGTTTTGATAGTTTTGATTTGTGTGTGATCGTTTCTATGTAAGGGCAAGCATAATGTTCAAGCGGCTCCTCTTCGATCTTCTCTCCCCATACAAAGCAATTTTTCACCGATAAATTAAGGTTTTCGACGTACAAAAGACTAGCACATCGTACAAACTTCTCACATCTGAGCCATATTCGATTTTAGCTTGTGAAAAATCTCAAACCGGTTACTGATCCAAAATTATTATAAAGCCCAAAAATGGAAAGCATAGAACGGTTTGAAATGACCAAATTACTTGTTGTATTTTATCGAATCATCCTTCATTCCAATCAGTTTGCCATGTCATTTTTTTGAATTGTAATTCTTAAAATGAAAACGTATTTTACACTCAAAAAAGGAAAAAAAATCCATTGAAGGGAGCTCCTTTTGACCTTATAGTCACAGATATTTTTTTACTATTTTGTATTGTTAATATTATTTTTCATTGATATTTTTGTGTTTTTTATTTCATTTAAATTTATACAATTTGAAATTGTTGCATTTTCTTGCTTGTAAAACAAAGAGTTTTCTTGTTTTTTTATTTTTATTTTTTAGTGATTTATTTGAAATTGTGTTATTTTGTTTTGCTCATCTCCATGGATTTTAGCCAATACTAATAATATTTAATAATATTCATTTTCATTGATAAATGCAATTTCCTTTATTTTTATGACTATAAATGTGTCTTGATCCACAATGTAATGTTATTTTTGTAGGATCCTATTTATGGTTTCCCATTTTATTGGATGATCTAATAATTATCAGTAAAAAATAAAAATGAATTTGCCTTTTTGCTTTGATAAACTATTCAGTATCCATGAATAGTAAATAGTTTCTGTACCTTGTGAAAAATAATATTGCATTGGTTTTACCTTTGTTTTTGCTTTAAATACTAGCATATATCTTTCAGCTGTGTTGCATGCTTTCCCTTCCATCAAATTAGTTTGTGTTGTTTTTATGTACTGTACGCAAAGTTATATGTCGACATCAAATGCAATTGTGCATAACACTTGCATGTATATTTTTGTAATGATTATTATCAATGTGCATCAGACCGTTAAGACCTATTTGTTTATTCCTTCGACTGTCCGCTGTGTATTTCTGTACAGAACATGATTTGCTATGAATGGTACAATATACTCTTAATAAATACTATAGTAGCAGTGTTAGTTGAATGTTCTATAGTTTCTCATGGTTTTAAGTGATGTTTAAGCAATTTTCTATTTTCATAATTATGCAAAATGACCCCCAAAAGCTATAAATAGAACAAAGTTGTCAGTTTCATGTGGGTCTTCTTTACTTAGTGGCCATTCCAGCGTTCTGTGTTCAACAATCTCATTATTCATTTGTTTCTAATTTAGACGCAACACACTGGTAGTTGTGCAATGGCGCAAGTAATTTACTGTGTTCAATGATTTATCTTTTGACTGTTGATGGTTCTAATTTGACTATTGTGATAGCCGTAAGCATTTTTTTCTTATGGTTACTCCTAAGTTATTATACCTGAACTTACCATAATGCTAACTGAAAGTTTGCCTTTGATACACAAAAAAATAAATCTAACGTTGTTGTAATAGACAAGTAATGCAGTAGTAATCTAGTGCTTCTTGGGTTAGCTCTGTACACCATATTTAACATCGCTCTTTACAATGATATCGCCTGTTGATGCTATAGCATGTTTGTAGTCTTATTATTGAAAGTTTAGTAATGCTGTCATATTTCTATTCGGATATTATTGATTGTTTGTCAGCGCCATAACTAGTGCTTTTACATATCAATCTATAATATATCTATGAGGTCATTCACTGTTTCAATTAATTGTCTAGTTTATAATTGACAAGAATGAAACAGTCAAACGGATGTGCCCCTGTGATTACTTGACTTCTCAAGATAATCAATAATCATATAACATTTTGTCTAGAAGGTTTGATTAGAAGTAGTGGAAGTAGCAAAAATAGGAAAAATAATGCTTTGTTGCATCAAAAATGCATGACTTCAAAAGGTTCCTTATGTTTCAGAAGAAAGAATTGCAACTAAATCATATATAGTCTTTGCAAGTTTGCCAGTAACTCATTGGAATGATATCAAGCTGGTGATTGTTTGTGATGATTTGTGACATAATAATAATAATAATAATAATAATAATAATAATAATAATAATAATAATAATAATAATAATAATAATAATAATAATAATAATAATAATAATAATAATAATAATAATAATAATAATAATAATAATAATAATAATAATAATAATAATAATAATAATAATAATAATAATAATAATAATAATAATAATAATAATAATTTAGTATTTATGTGATACATATTCTATATGTATGTGTGCCATGTTCAAGCATAATTATCTTCAAATTAGTTACCGGAAGAATCTTGTGGAAACCAAGTCATCACAATCTATTTTAAACAAATCCATGCTCTGGGTCAATGTTTATAATGAAACAGTTGAAACTTTTCTAGAAAATAGCAACATTTCAAATATTAGTCCTTACTCTTTCAAAGGACAAACATCAGAAACATTGGTATTTTCTATCGAACCTCTGGTGTTATAACTCACCAATGGACACTCAACTCTCAACTTGTTAGACCTATATCACAACATGAATAGACCATTGGAGTGTATACATGGTTGATGATTTGCTTTTCACAATGGAAATCAATAAAAATATGCAAAAAAGTATCAAGAGATATTTATGAAAACATCAAGCTTGTTCGTTGCTATATCTGCTCATGGACAACTGTTAACACATTCAACATATTTTTCAAATTCATTTGCAGATCAGTTTTTGTTTTAAACTGGACTACTTTTTGATCTGTTTGACTGGCTGTAGCGAAATAACGATGTTTGTATGCCAGTATTGAAAGGTTTTGAAATGAGTAAAATTGATGAAGAGCAGGCAGCTTTCAGTGTTAGTGGCCAGAGCATTTGCCGCTGCAACGTTTTTATGGCCTTTTTGTGCTCTTAAGACTGCCTTTAGAACAATGGCATCTTGGGAAATTTCCGCCAAGATTGATTATATAGGATGTATCTATAACTTGTTTGACTTTAGGTTAACAACTAATTTGTTACATGAGCCATGGAGTTATTTGCAGCAGAAATGTTTACAAACAAAGAAACATAAAATACTTTTGTTGTCAGAATACAAACTTGAAAAGTTTGCGTTAAAATGATTGTTTCTGTAGAGCAGAATTGTTTTTGATGAGAACTTTGACCATGTTTGCGTCAGTTTAATTTCCGGATTTTGGCTAGAATTAAACTGTAGTTGTTCCATGTGTTCTTCTTTTTGTCACTTGGTTTCCCATATTCTCTTGCAGTAAAATGTAGATGAGTGCAGCATCTTGTAAATACAGGATGAAGTTTTTATGAGAATGTTTATTGAATGCATAAATGTACTAAAGTTAAGTATAGTTTGTAAATACTTCTAATTAATTATTTTTGTGGAATACATTTGACAGCAGCGATAATGTCAAATATTTCGGATGTGGTTATTTTCTCACAGGCAGATATCTTAGTCAACAAAAGATATCTTTGGCACTTTTTGTTAGGATTGTTTTCCTTTGCTATATAGATTTTTTTCAAAGTTTATTAAAAGAAGTTTACAATAATGGTCAATTAAAAATGTCAGTATGGAAATGATGTTTATCTACTGCAGACACTAGCTTGTGTTTGCTTGGATGATCATAACACAATGGCTTCAAATCATGGCGGGCCTTGCTTCTCTTGTTGATAAATGTCAGTGTTGGATTTAAACTGTTGTTTCCTGATCAACCAAGCAAGTGTGAGAGGTATGGACACATGAACAATCACAGAGTTGATATGAGACACAATTAAGTCCAAAATTGGTAAAACATTGTAGTGCTCCCATACAAGAGATGAACTCTTACTAGTAAGAATTAATACAGACAAATCTGGTAATGTTATTCAATTGTGAAGATCTCCCTACCCAAGTGACACCACCCCCCCCCCCCCCCCCATACAGCCCAGTGATCTAGTTTGCATTTTCTTGGACCAAGTTGACAACACCACAAGAGGAGAAATCCTATTGCATATACTTAAACCAGACTTGCATATCAGAAAAGGTACTTTAGTTTTGCCATGCAACTACTAACTCAAACAAACCACTTTGCATTTCCTTGAACCAAGTCAACAAGAACAATTCCTATTGATTGAGTTGCATAGGCATATATATTTGCATCACAAAGAATTGCATATCAGAGAAGATGTTGTCTGCCCATGCAGTCGATCTGTCTCCTCAGGAAAACCACTTTGGATTTCCTTGCAATGATTGGACTAGACTGGTCAATGGGGAATTCCCATTGATTGAGTTGCACAGGCTCTTTATATTCTTAACCCAGAATTTGTTCATACCTACACCATAGTTTTGGTGCATATACTCTGATTTGGTAGTTAAAGACATGAAGTATATCTTGTGAAAACACTTTTTAACACAGAGATGAGCATTCTTCACACACACTTGGTTCATTTAATGTCGTACCATTGTGGCATTATTGGCAAGTGTCTACATGAAACTATCTTGAACCAAAACAGAATAATATGGGTTATTTCTCAAGCGATGGTTGAGCTGGAAGTCAGTACAGCTTTAAAAGAAAACAAAAACAAAAAGATGGTGGTTTAGGAAATGATTATTGGTTGCTCAAAGTTGAGAGCTCAGATTGATGATGATGGAAACCATTGTACACACAAAATAACAATACAAGCAACAATGATATTGGCGACATCTTACTGTGTGTGGCAAACTATTCCTGACTACTTGGGTGAAAAACGTACTGTGCATAAGAGAACCCATTTCTTACTAATGAAGGACAAAATTGTCTGAAACATTAGTATAATAATTTATACAAAAACATATGAATACGACTATTATAATATAAAAGGTAAGATAATATAAATACTGTAATATAAAATATATGTATAAGTTTCAGTGAAACCAAAATGGCTGACATCAAACATTGCTGTTGATTGTAATTTTTCAAATAGAGGGCCTTGCGATAATAGTACAAACACAATTATCAAAAGAAAAATCTCCATGGAAAACATCAATAAGCTTGACTTCAGTAGATGTATACAAATAGAAATAACATCAACAATATAAGTTTTGCTAATAACATTAATTACATAAGCAATTGTCAATGTTGATATGGATAGAGGAAATAGTGGTACAGACAACATTACCAACAACAAGAAATATAGCCATAGCAACTGTCAATGTTGATATGGACAGAGGAAATAGTGGTACAGACAACATTACCAACAACAAGAAATATAGCCATAGCAACTGTCAATGTTGATATGGATAGAGGAAATAGTGGTACAGACAACACTACCAACAACAAGAAATATAGCCATAGCAACTGTCAATGTTAATATCAACAACAGCAGTACTACAAACAACATTAACAACAACAAGAAATATAACCACAGCAACTGCCAATGTTAATATCAACAATGGCAGTACTACAAACAACAGTAACAACAACAACAAATATAGCCATAGCAACCATCAATGTTAATATCAACAATAGCAGTACTACAAACAACAATAACAACAAATATAGCCATAGCAACCGTCAATGTTAATATCAACTACAGCAGTACTACAAACAACACTACCAACAACAAGAAATATAACCACAGCAACTGCCAATGTTAATATCGACAATGGCAGTACTACAAACAACAGTAACAACAAGAAATATAACCACAGCAACTGCCAATGTTAATATCGACAATGGCAGTACTACAAACAACACTACTAACAACAAGAAATATAACCACAGCAACTGCCAATGTTAATATCAACAATGGCAGTACTACAAACAACAGTAACAACAACAACAAGAAATATAAACAGAGTCAGCAACTGCCAATGTTAATATCGACAATGGCAGTACTACAAACAACAGTAACAACAACAATAAGAAATATCCATAGCAACCATCAATGTGTAATATCAAAAACAGCACTACTACAAACAACAGTACCAACAACAACAAGGATAGCCATAGCAACTGTCAATGTTGATATCAACAATAGTAGTACTACAAACAACAGTAACAACAAGGATAGCCATAGCAACTGTCAATGTTGATATCAACAATAGTAGTACTACAAACAACAGTAACAACAAGGATAGCCATAGCAACTGTCAATGTTGATATCAACAATAGTAGTACTACAAACAACAGTAACAACAAGGATAGCCATAGCAACTGTCAATGTTGATATCAACAATGGCAATACTTGGAGATTGTGTTTGCCTGTGTACAAGTAATTTGAGCCTTGACAGCCTGGAGCATATGTAGCAACTGTAGGAACAACAAGAATATTTTTCATCAAGATTGCAAATGGCAAAGTCGACATCTTGTGATGTTATTATACAAACTATTTGTACTTAATTAGTCTAAACTGTTAAAATGTTGAGAGTGTTAATAGCTTGCATTTATAATAGTAGCAGTATGTAACAGAATAACAACAATGACAACAATACTTATTACAATAATAACATTAGCAAAAGCAACACCATTGGAGTCAACAACATCTGTTTTTTGTTTGTGTTTTTTTTACAGTTACAGTTTCCCAGCTTAATGCATAACTCATATATAGATGCACTTTCACATCAAAACTATGTTGCTTATTAGTTGTTTTAATTTTGCTTTCGCTTCTTAATTATTAAATGTTTTTCTGTCAGTACATTGAAATGGTCAGATCTTTAGGTATTTTGTTTGTGTATTTGTAAACATGAATCTTATTATTTTTCTTTGGTTTGTTCTCTTGCAGCTTTTAGAATAATGTGAATATTTTTTTCAATTGTAAATGAGACCTACTGGTTTATTGGTTGGTTTTTTTTCTGTTTTGTATCTTTTTTAATATCCCAGAATATCATGTTCACTTCTTGATGTATTTTCTCATTTTTTCTGTTCTCGTAACTGACTGCTTTAATGTCAATATTTTTGTTTCGGTATTGAAAGCTGTTTTATTTTCTACAAGGCTCATGAAAGAGAAAGGTGATGAATAACTCGAAACAGACTAATAATAACTGCAGCTATTTTAATCACACCTATTTTTAACCTGTTAAATTATTTATGGTAAAATTACACCTTCATGTCATATGCTATGAAAGTGAAAGTTTCTTTTGAAATATTTTATGAAGGAAATAGTTTTTTTTTTGAAGTGACATCAAAAAATATATTCTCCACTTTTCTGAAATTCACTTTTTTTGACAAATATTTTTGTTTTGTTTATGTTTATATAGCTTTTTTCTGGTTAATTACAAATGCATTGTATTTTCTCATCTTGTTATGAAAATATGACAGAAATTCACAAATTCATAATTATTTTTCCTACTCTGTCTTAAAATAGTCTAAAATACTCTCTAGAATCTATTTTTAAGCTTTTATTTTAGTACACTCTAAAAAAAACATAATTTGAATGTTTAGTTTTTGTGAAATCTGTTTTGAAATTAATTTCAGCTTCAAAATATATAACATATTTTGTAAAATTAAAACAATTTATATGTTTTACAATTGCTGTTGTTTTTCTCTTATAGTTTTCTCTTTTAATATTATTACTTTCAAGTACTATTCATAGTGTTAGGGTTTAAGCTTGTTGTTTTCTGTGTCAGTTCATTGTGAGATTGCTATTTTTAGTCTGTTCTATATATAGCCATGAGTTCACCTCATCTATTTGCATATCATTTTCAAATTGCTTGACAATTTGTGCTCACTGTCAGCTAGAGGGCTTTATCCTGTTCTCTTTAAGCAAAAATGATACTCCCCCATTTGTTGATTTTATACAAAATGATTATGCAATAAATTTCAAATACCATGATATTTTAAGCCTAAATGACTATTGAGAAAAGTATAGTTCATTTTTACAAGTCAAACATATTTTGCTAGTCTAAATTCATATTTTCTATCAGCATGTATTTGACTCTGTATATATTTCACATTTATTTCTTGTTTCAATTTCCCTCAATTTCTTTGATCAATTTATGTGACATTTATTTATTTATTTATTTTTTCTTTCTTTGTTCCATTTCACATTTGTTTCACATTTGTACATTTTGTTTTCCGTCTAAACAATTCCATTTCCATGTGAAATTTTCTTGTCATTTTTTTTTTCTCTTGAAGCCACTTTTCTCTCTTTTTTTCATTTTCATTCTTGTTTCTGTGATCATAATCCTTGCCCTCCCATCAATGCCTTCCCTGATTTTCTTTTCTTTTTCCATTTCTTTTGTGCTATTTTCCCATTTCTCATTTTTTCTTGTGTTTGTTTACAGTTTCCTTGACAGGGTAGATACAATCAGACAAAAAGACTACCTCCCAACAGAACAGGTAACAGTAATCATGTCTATATAAGTTGTGGTATGTCTTTGATGCAAAATAAACCTTTCCAACTAATGTTTCTTGTTTATGATGGGAATTTGTATTTGTTGTTTAAACTTATCATATTGCTTTGTTTCTTCTTCATTTGCAAATTGATGTTGTTTATGATTGGTGCAACATAATTTGTGGATAGTGGAAGAAAGTGATGTTGAGGCTGATTAGAGGAATTAGAGGAACAGTTTTTTCAATACAAACACTCTTTGAATTGACATTTATGGCATTGCATATTGTACCCAATGGTGTAAATGTGCATAAGCAATAGTGGATGGAAAAGTAGTGCTATGCTTGCCGTTGTCCACAGGTTTAAATCATTAATACCATGATCAATAATGTTGGGATAAGCTGAGGCTTAACGGTGCCACCTCCTCCCTTTTATAGGAGTTTAAGTGGAACAAATTTGAGTCCAATCATTTATCATGGCTTGATTTTTTGTTGCTTTTCTCGGCTGATCACCAATCATGAATTAGCTCTCAGTCATTGCCCTGAAAGTGTTGTTTATGTTCAAACAACAAATAACTCGCATCTTGTTTCCTTTCTCACTTCTTTCTTGCTTTTATCACATGCTTTGTATACACAAACAATTTTTTTGGCCATTTTTCATTACAATAGATTTGATTTTTAAGACACAACATTGTCTCTACGTGACTTGAAATGATAGCTTTGCCCATGTGTAGTAAATTGTTTTGGCTATGGCATGTTGCCAAGGCTGTTGGATTGTCATACTTATAGTCTAAATTCAACATTATATTCTGATATTCATTGTGACAAGGTGTAAAGCACTGCACTGTTAATCAAGACAATTTGCTAATAGTAACTATTTCTAGCTACTATGATAAGTCTATTTCAGATCTAAAACTCATTAAATGAGTACTGATGTATTTTTGTTAATTGTCAAATGTCTTTTGGCTAATTAAAAAAACACACTGCCGGGATGATTTCCAGCAAGCGTGGGTTTGAATAAAAAAAAAATGTAACATGAGTCGATGCTAGTTGGTCAGGATGATCACTCAACAGACATCAATCTTTCCGATAGTAATTTGATGGACATTCTATATCTCAATTGCTCAACTTGCTACAATTGTTATAATCGTTAGTAAAATCTCAATCGCTATTATGGCCGCTGAGCCTGCAGCATGTAAAATGTTAAGAGTCATTCATCTAAGAATATCAGGTCTCTGCTGGACACATCGTCTCATTTGATTAGCATGCAATGTTAATAACTGCCATATCGCACTATAATGTTGCTAGGTTATGACAATCTCAACAGCTCTGTGACTGCTAAACTACAGCATCAGCAAATTCTAAAGCAACAGTAGAATGTCAATTTGTAATTTTTGAAGCCATTGAATCTATTTAAAAGATGACATAATATCAATATCAATGAATTCTGATCATTTTAGTGAAAATAGTCTGTTGGCAGTTTGATTTAATGTTTCCTCGACCTGCGCAAAGTGACAACATTTCATGGACATCCATTAAAACCAATATTATTAAACTTGTAATGTTTTAATTGCAGGACTTGCTCAGATGTCGTGTTCTGACATCTGGTATTATTGAAACAAGATTTGAAGTAGAGAGGGTGAAGTTCCAGTAAGTATTCCTACTTCATTTGCTATGGATTTAGCATTCTAAGCATCTACGCTTCAAAATATTTAAGTATATATTCAATAGATATTTTTGCTATTGCTCTCAACAGTCTAGATAGTGTCCAACAAAAAGTTCAATGAATAGAATTTTGGGACAATATAGATCCATTGTCCAATTTTATTATGATGAATATAATAATGGCCCTTGCCATTTTTGGCCCTTGTCTTTTAGTCGTATTAGTCCATGGTATACTCAGACTCTTTCACAAACTCAACAACAACATTTTTATACTTTTTATAAATTTGACAATTGAACGTTTTTTATCCATTCTTGCAGCATGTTTGATGTGGGAGGCCAGCGTGACGAGCGGCGAAAGTGGATACAGTGTTTTAATGGTATGTAGATTTGCACTTCAAAGTGAATGAGTGTTCACCATGCCAGCAGTCTTTCTCAAGACTAAACAAACAGTCTCTCTCAAGATCAAACAAACAGTCTTAAGACTAACCAAACGGTCTTGCTTAAGAGAACACAAACAGTCTTGCTGAAGACTAAACAAACACCCTTGCTCAAGACAACACAAACGGTCTTATGATTAAACAAACAATTTTGCTGACAACTAAACAATCAGTCTTCCTCAGGACTAAGAAGGTCTTGCTCAAGACAACATGAACAGTTTAGACTTGAAATATTACTACATAAACCTTCATTTTCAAGACAACACAAACAGTCTTTCTCAGGACTGAAAAGATTCTTGGTCTTTACAACATAAACAGTTTTATCTAAAGACTGCACAAACCAACTTTGTCAAGACTAGACCCATGCAGACCATCAGGACAGACCATGCTTTGTGTATAAGATCATGTTTCTCTGATAAATGTTTCAACAGGAGACCTTGGTTCCATTGCAAAAGGCTTCCAACATTTGTAAACTACATTACTTACACAATGAAAACATCACTCTATTGCTAATTTTACTCTTGCAATGTAGATTCTTAAACAGGTGTAGGCAGGCAGACAGGCAGTATACTTGATGTTTTAAATATTAAGGAGAGGTTGTACAGTGAAGTGTCATGGATGTAGGTTTAGTTTGGATGATGATCTTGTCATACTTTCCATACTTGGTAGCATAGCAGTATGCAATATTTTCTCATCATTTTGTAACATCAACTTCCAATGATATATACTCAATACATTTTCTTTAATTTCACTAATAATATTGTAGTTTTATTTTCTGTTCATCTTCTAATGTTACTGTAGCTAGTTGCTATGTATAACCTCTTTCCTCGTTCATATTTTGTAACTAATTGTAATAGTATTTTACGATACATTTCGCTTTAAATTACAACATTCTCCTACATTTTGTTAATTGCAACATTGTTCAATTTTCCAGATGTTACAGCAATTATATTTGTGGTTGCATGCAGTAGCTACAATTTGGTACTTAGAGAAGATTCTACCCAGGTTAGGATTCATTTTATATGCAATATATAGACCTATCCGCATTTTCTTGACAGGCCACAAGACAAGTTACACATCGAGTATATAAATCCATACATTCTCTGCTTTTTATACACTCTAGCCATGAAGTAAATCTATTGTTTTGTGGCAAGTCAAGCGAATGTGGGGAAGGTCTATTGTTTATTTCTTTACTGGTGTATTCTCTCTACTATATCCTTCTGTTAGCCACCAACAGGGGCGTGGGGAGCATGGGGGGCGTCTGCCCCCCAGCCTTTCCTGGTTAACTTGTAATGAGGTAATAATAATACCATCTTTCACATACAAAGTTGCAAAATACTTCATGTTTCTAGGCTTACCCCATGTTTGCCCATCTCACATTTATTCCCCTCTAATGGTATTTTACATTTTTCTCCTCTTAATTTGAATTGAATTTGGTTTACATCAAGGACAGTAAATTCCCTACCAACAATATGCAAATGAACATGGAAGAAACCCAAAACCTTGGCAAGAGAATTGTCAATTCACAACACACAGTTAGTGTGTGGTGCCTATATATGAAATAACTTTACTTATATACAGACATTTTTCAACATGCAGGATTAAATGTCCTAAACAATTTTGCAACTTAGTGTTCCAAATTATATATCGTAATCCAAAAACCAAAGCTTAAAATTTGACAAAATATGGCACAAACCCTTTTTTTTATAAATATGACAATGATGTTTTCAAGTTTGATTGCATTCGACTTCATATTGCTACATATTTTGACTTCTTTTTGCTTATTTTATCAGTTGAATTATTATGGTCACTGAATTTGTCTGGTTTTTTTTTCAGAATCGATTGAAGGAGTCCCTTGAATTGTTCAGAAGTATTTGGAATAACAGGTACATATTGCCCATGTTAACAATACAGTAGAGTACTAGAGTGCATGCACTAAAACTGTGCAACATAAATACCACTAAATAGTCCTATTTCATGCTAATTCTATTGTTTTCTTTTGTTTAGTTAGTGCTACTTACTACTAAATAGTGACAATTGTTGCACACATTTGGTGTTTGCACTCTAGCCATGCTTTTATGTAAAGTGATATTTTATTTATTAATTTTTTTCTCATTGTTATCACCATCTTTTCATCATCAACAAGATTGCATTTCTCTGCGATGTAACACTTGACTTATATCTATTATAGCCAAACGACCTGCTGTTTTGTCAATCAATCAATGAATTTTCAGGGTCAAGGTTTATTTCAAATGAACTAATGAGAGAATGTGTTAGAGTAAACTAAGCCCTCTGAAATTGATTGATGGACAGAAGACCGATATTAAAACCAAAATTTTGAAATAAATGGTTGTAATGCAGTAACTTTTTCACTATTTTTCACTAAATTGTCCATACCACTGATGCATCTTATCAATTGCAGTTGGGCGAATATTGACAACTGCAGGGTCTTAAGCGCAAATCACACTACAACTTTTGTTTCAATGCTCTTTACAGCAGTTGTCGCTAATCTTTATTTAGTTTCATTCAATTCAATATTGTTCCTTTTTGTATGATTTTTATGTTTGAAAGTAACTACTTTTCTAACTATTTTTTGCTTCTTTTTCATTAGATGGCTGAGGACCATTTCTGTAATTTTATTTTTAAACAAGCAAGACTTGCTAAAAGAAAAAGTGAGGGCTGGTAAATCGTTGATTAAAGACTACTTTCCTGATTTTGAACGGTACAGGACACCTCCTGATGGTAAGTATTACACTTTGTTATCTTTAGAATTATCATCACCATAGCAACAACCACTGCTGTGGTAAGTGGAACACATTGGTTTTGTGATCGTGCATCATCATCATGGAAGCCGTTATTGCATTTCGGAATGCATTCATCATTTCTACGACCACAATGCATCAGCATGGGTGTCATTGTCATCATTTCAACCACCTTCATCACCATCATTTCTACGACCGCAATGCATTGGTATAATTGTCATCATTTCAGTCTTCATATACCACCATAATTGTCATCATTTCAGTCTTCATATACCACCATAATTGTCATCATTTCAGTCTTCATATACCACCATAATTGTCATCATTTCAGTCATCATATACCACCTCCAGTATAGTTGACATTTTTATTCTTGTTGTTTGCAACACATACTTTTTTCATACGATATAACTTGCACAGGTTATGTTTTCAGCTTTAACTATTATATTTATCAATCTCGATTACTTAAAGTGCGTTTTATGATTTGAATTGTTTGTTGTTTCTTTTCTAGCCACGGCAGAGCCTGGGGATGAGGAGGCTGTTACGAGAGCAAAATATTTTATTCGAGACGAATTCCTTGTAAGTTTGCTATTATTATTATTCATATCTTTGATGTTCTGATTGTCTTTACCTCTGTAGAATAAATGTCCGTGCGTAATGTGAACAGTTTTGCCTTTCCATCTTCTTATCTCTCTGATATTTTGTATAACCACACTCTTGATTTGTTTTATGTTTTAAACTGTGAATGAGGCGATTTTTCATGACTGGAAAACCTTTTAGACTCCTTGCAGTTCGTTGGAATGCAGCTCAACCTGGAGGGCAAAACAATGCTCCCAAAAGAGCAAAAACCTTTTGTTTTGTCCTCCAGATGGGGCTGCTTTGACGTCACATGCAAGGGATCTATAGTGTGAATGTATTTGTCTTCTCTGTCTAATTGCGTTGTTTGTTCTTGTATTTTTAGCGGATCAGCACAGCGAGCGGGGACGGTAAACACTATTGTTATCCACACTTTACATGTGCTGTTGATACAGAAAACATAAGACGGGTGTTTAATGACTGCAGAGACATAATTCAGCGGATGCATCTTCGACAGTATGAGCTACTGTGATAAAGCCAATGCTCGTCTTCCAACCTCCCCCCTCTTATCGTCGTCTCAACGACATCTGTGAGCTTTCCTCATCATACAGATGTTGTAACTATGTTCAAAGGGTAGTATTGTGCGTAATCACAGTGCAATTATGGTCACGGTGTAAATACGATATATATCTAAACTAACAAAACTAGAAAAATGTTTTCGTTATTTCAGGGCATAATGCACACTACTTAGCACGAGCCAAGGACGAGTAAACTAAGTCGCCACAACCTTCCGCCGTGAACTTTGTTTCTTGTAATATTAATTCGTTTGGTCACATTTAGCGCGGTTGGTTGATGGGTGTTATAGTTTGTTTACTTGCTCTCGGCTTTGTGGCGTCTTTCAGTTCTGGGAATTCTCAAAACCTTTCTTAGTTAAGTCACTTGGTCCATAGCTTGTTGTCTAGGACAATTCTGTGTTGTCTTTCGTAGGAAAACAGGTTCAAAAATTGATTTAGCATAGTTCGTATTCGCTCAAATGTTGAACGTCAACCACGTAGAGTCGTTTTGAAAAACCCCGTAAAACAAAGCGTAATAGTGTGATGGTATTACAATGTAATACATGGAAAATACTACGAAATTCTAAGGAAAATGTACACCATAGAGCGTAATAAGGTGTAAAAAAACGTTTAATACCCTAAAGTGTCTTTCACGGGTTTTTGAAAATCACTCCATTGTATTGATGATATTTCCTTTGTCATTAGTATCATCGACACTCATCAACACCATCATCATCTACACCATGTCATAGTAAACATTAACCACATGCTAACATTCATCGTAATTTAATAATTTATCAATCATTTTAATCATCATCATCCATATTATTATCGGCCTTATTAATATTATTGTCGAAGAATTAAATTATTACTGTCATTATAATCATTGTCATCATCATCATGATCATCGCCATTGACATCCCAAATATTAGTCTATTCATCGTCAGTATAAACATCATCAATCTAATCAACATCAGAAACATCACTGTCACAGTTGTCAATCACAGTGATCGACTCCTTCAATTAAATTATCAACAAGTGTGAAAGTCGGTCGTTATCTTTTAGTGACAATTCCATTAACCAACAATACAACACTACAGCATTACTATTGCAACATCGAACTCTTTGTAAAATACAGTTTGTTAGCTCGCTATGTATGGGTGATTATTAAAAATGATTAAAATGATCGTATTTTAGGATTCTAGATTCTCTAATGTCACAAGTGTATAAAGGCTTTTCTTCAATTTGATATTCGTCCAGTAATTTAGTTTTTCTAGCTCAACGTGATGCAATTTCATGGAGTGGTTTGTCCCATTTACAGGCTTGTCGTAATTCGATGTGACCTTTTCGATTTCATTTCGATCTCTCCGTTACTTAATTGCTAATCACCTTGGACCCTTTGTGGTGTGTATTGTATTGCCTTTTATCAGGTTTTTAGTCGTTAAGGGTTCATGTACAAACTTAGCCTTCATCGATGCGTTTTTTTTGAAATAGTCGTTTAGCATTTGTGTCAACTGAAATGTATTTCGTTAGATTGTGTCATTAGAATTCAGGTTTTAGCAAAGATTTAATCGACTTTGACTAGCTATCTCATTCTCTAACTCGACGTAAATCTTTGCGACGTTGACTAACTCGAGTGCTAACGGGACAAAAATCGGCAGATATGACATGAACTATGAACTAGCTGACTTACAAATATTTCCAGTTCCTCTCAATGTTGTACAAAAATAAAAATAAGGTTTTGAGATTTCCCTGTGAGGGGAGGGGAGGGTATTTTTGGTGTTCCTATGGAAACTGTGTGCCTCGATCGTTCACTTGTTTCAAGTGGGTATTTTTGTCCAAGCACCACGTCACTATAGCAACAGCACATGCTCTGTTGATGTGGCTAAGATGGGGAAAGGGAGGGAAGAGAAAGGGGGTGGGGTGGGGAAAGAGTTTGCCTGGCCATCCAGTGTGCTGGGATTACCACAAGAACTGCCCTTTAAAAGTGTGAATAAGTACATATAATTAATTAGATTTATATTATAAACAGACATTTTAACACCTTATGTAGGATCAAACAAAACCTAAAGGAATAGTCCAGTGGTAGATATAAGCTATATGAATCACCAGAACAACTTCTTATCCCATATTTTTCTCTTGGAAAATAACACTCAACAGAAATGAAAAAAAAAACATTGATATATTAGTTTGGACGGCGTGTAAGAACGCCCGGTCCATCCAAACAAACAATTGGCTCTACGATTTTCCAAGATAATTACAAGAATTTGTTTTTTCTTTTGTATTCCCCCCAGCTCAATCACACCGTCTACTGTACAAAGAATCAATGTCATGTTCTATATGTGTAGTATGTGGTAGAATATTGAAATGTGTGTATAGCTAGCTAGTTGTGTACCTAGAGTAGACTAAAAATTACCAATAGTTGCCATCAAGAGAAACAAGAAAAAACCCAGCTAAAAGAGAAATGCAAATCTGTACTTCTAATAATACTAAGTTATGTGAGACATGTTTCTGATCAACCTTTCAAGTGATGGGGTTTCACAAACATATGTCTTCGTATCTAGAAAAAATATCACCATCGGCCCAATATTGTACATTATCCGCATATAAAAGAAAACCCTCGTTTTTTCACACACGATATGAAAACCTGATAGGAAGAAAGGACCTAACCTTAGTTTATAGGCTTCTAAAATATGACAAAGTTTTCGCCGATTCTCACCTATCCCTTGTGGAAAAAATCTCTCCCAAATCTGTGAGGAATTCACAAACGATTGTTAACTAACTATGTAAAGCTCGATGCGGCTGCCGTAAGTTTTATGTCAAAATAAACCATTACTCAGTAGATTGTCTGGAAGTATTCTTAATCCAATCCATAAGTAGCAAGTAACAAGTCTTCCAACCGACGATACGTTACCATAGTGATTTAGGATTGAGTTGGGGGGAGGGGAGGGCAGTTTATGCAATCTCCGGTTTGACCGAGTTTCCAGTGACTTTTTCTTTTTCTTTGCAAAACGAAAAAGTCCCTGGAAACTATGTTCATATTTGTTTCTGAGGTGTGGCGATGGAAAGGAAGGGTTTTTGACGTATTTTGTATTTGTGACGTACTGCGCTAACAACTGCCTTGTAGTCACTGGCGCATGATTATAAGCATGAGAACGCGCCCATTGTCTATATACTCTCATTGTCTCAACCTAAGCACAGGGTCAAAACTTGCCTTTCCTGTACTCAAATATGCTCATCTCGCGCTATTTCACGGCGGAAAATAATGTCCTGCAAATCAAGCAATTTAATGGTTTTGATGTACTCTCAGAAGTATGACCATTCAATTCACATGCTTTTACGTCTTCATTTCAACCAAATTGGTAAACAAACTGCACAGCAACTAATGTGTTGACTGGCTGAAATGTAGTCCTGGTCGTACCCTGGAGCGTTGCGCTGCAAGCCTGTTCGGCACCTGTGACGAAAACGATAACTAACCCTAAAGGACCTTGTGCACTTGCGTATGCCGTAATTATTATGCTTGCGTCGCTAGTGTAAACCATGTAGGCTTAACGAATGTTACTTTGCTGCTGTTGCTATGTGAAGGACCTTAAGAATGAGAACACGAGACACGACGAAGACGAGTTTGGACTGCATTTTTGCTAAAAAAAACATTTGTAATGAGTCATGTTTAGTCAAAACGTGTTCACTGTTGAGAATATCTTATGAAAATGCAACATTCACCTCAAAGGAAAACATGTGCGTCAACTAAGTTTATGGCAACTCGTCAGATCGTCTTCGCCTCTGGTCCTCATGCTTCTAGTTAAGGTCCTTATTAACAAAAAGGAAACAGCTTCGTCAATTTTCCCATACTTGTATGTGGCGGTTGGTATGGTGGTGTCTCTGAGTCGATTAGCTACCTCATGTCAAGTTATTGCGTTGAGGTGTTAATTAACAGCACGCACCCACAACTCATAGGGAGAGGAGGGAAAAATAAAAGAGCAAGAATAAGGAGCTATAAGAACCCTTGAGAAGACAACGCCTCAGTTCGTGACGGCGCTCAAACACATGACCAGCTGGTGATTAGTCGTTTTCGCATAAGTGGGAAACGGTACGGTTACGATACCGCTACGATACGGCAAGAAATTCGCATGTTTTCTGTAAAAACTACGGTTACGAAACGGTACTGTTTCCCAATCATACGAAAACGACTCTATGTAGTCGCATACTTAGGCTTATACTACCGTAAAAAAAAGAGCAATCCTACCTTAAAAACAATCTCTGCATATGAACTGCAACATTATAGAAAACTGTCACTGTAAGTTTTTGTTCGGTAGCCCTCTACATAGGAATCCCAACGGTCTGTAGTAATGAACTAACCGCGAGTTCCATGGAAACGAGCTTGGTATTTAATCACACAGAAAGCCCAACAACCAAATTTGTATATACCCACTGATAACTAGATTAACTAGATAGCTTACATTTTTCGAATCGTGCTATATTCAGTTATGACTGGATTCATCTTTTGTCATAGATAAATAAATAAAAATACCAAAAAAATATCAACAACATTAATTTTTCGACCGGTGGTTCTTATAATAGTTTTATAAGCATATATGTTTACGTCCCTGTGACTACTGTAACTTAACATCCACAGTCTAACCTTTTTGCACCGGCAGTACCTATATTTGTCATGCATGATTATCTGATTTCGTTCCTGTGACTATTGTAAATATCCTTAGTCTTGAATTACAACCTTTTTCCACCGGCAGTACCTATATTTGTCATGCATGATTATCTGATTTCGTTCCTGTGACTATTGTAAATATCCTTAGTCTTGAATTACAACCTTTTTCGACCGGCAGTACCTATATTTGTCATGTATGATTATCTGATTTCGTTCCTGTGACTATTGTAAATATCCTTAGTCTTGAATTACAACCTTTTTCCACCGGCAGTACCTATATTTGTCATGCATGATTGTCTGATTTCGTTCCTGTGACTATTGTAAATATCCTTAGTCTTGAATTACAACCTTTTTCCACCGGCAGTACCTATATTTGTCATGCATGATTGTCTGATTTCGTTCCTGTGACTATTGTAAATATCCTTAGTCTTGAATTACAACCTTTTTCCACCGGCAGTACCTATATTTGTCATGCATGATTGTCTGATTTCGTTCCTGTGACTATTGTAAATATCCTTAGTCTTGAATTACAACCTTTTTCCACCGGCAGTACCTATATTTGTCATGCATGATTGTCTGATTTCGTTCCTGTGACTATTGTATATATCCTTAGTCTTGAATTACAACCTTTTTCCACCGGCAGTACCTATATTTGTCATGCATGATTGTCTGATTTCGTTCCTGTGACTATTGTAAATATCCTTAGTCTTGAATTACAACCTTTTTCCACCGGCAGTACCTATATTTGTCATGCATGATTGTCTGATTTCGTTCCTGTGACTATTGTAAATATCCTTAGTCTTGAATTACAACCTTTTTCCACCGGCAGTACCTATATTTGTCATGCATGATTGTCTGATTTCGTTCCTGTGACTATTGTAAATATCCTTAGTCTTGAATTACAACCTTTTTCCACCGGCAGTACCTATATTTGTCATGCATGATTGTCTGATTTCGTTCCTGTGACTATTGTAAATATCCTTAGTCTTGAATTACAACCTTTTTCCACCGGCAGTACCTATATTTGTCATGCATGATTGTCTGATTTCGTTCCTGTGACTATTGTAAATATCCTTAGTCTTGAATTACAACCTTTTTCCACCGGCAGTACCTATATTTGTCATGCATGATTGTCTGATTTCGTTCCTGTGACTATTGTAAATATCCTTAGTCTTGAATTACAACCTTTTTCCACCGGCAGTACCTATATTTGTCATGCATGATTGTCTGATTTCGTTCCTGTGACTATTGTAAATATCCTTAGTCTTGAATTACAACCTTTTTCCACCGGCAGTACCTATATTTGTCATGCATGATTGTCTGATTTCGTTCCTGTGACTATTGTAAATATCCTTAGTCTTGAATTACAACCTTTTTCCACCGGCAGTACCTATATCTTTCATGCACGACTGTCGTTCATGTTATATACCTGTGTGTCAACCAATTGGAATTAACTGTACCTCAACATGGACACTAAGCTTCCCGTTGCTTCAGTCGCGTGGGCTTACCTCATCTGTACTATACAGTGGGTGACTGGTGGGCGGGGACGTGGGCGTTTGGAAGAAAATTGCAACTATAGCACACATCCTCCCTCCCCTCCCTTCGGGCTAATATTTTATGACTAATAAATTAGTTAACGATGACAGAGGTTTTAGTAAGGGAGGAGTTGCGCATACTTCAGTTGAAGAGTAGACTGACTACTTTGTGGGGGTAGTAGATGTTGATATTATGTTTGGCAGTGAAGGAGTGTGGGTAGCATTGTGCCGTAGTACGTAGAGCAGACAGCATGGTTGTTTTGGGGGTAGTGGTTGTCATCGTCAAATGTGGACACAATGTCAGTGCCGAGCGAGAAATCGAGAAGGGGGAGATCATACATGCCATTATTGGCAGTCTTATTTCTTTAGAAGTTGTTTCGATCGTTGTCACAGCGTAACATAACACATACATTATAACACAGCTTCGGAGCATGCGCAGATCACAGCACAACAAACCACATGAATCACAACCAACACAGCACATGACGCAATATCACAACAAAGAGGCATCGCAACACATGCATCGCAGCAGATCACAGCACATTGCGTAAAGTCACAACACAGCAAAATACCATGCATAAATCACATCCAACACAGCAAAAATCGTAGCATATAATAGAAGCAAATACACTACACATTATTACAACACATACCTTCTAACATATTGCATCCCATCGCATCACAATACACTGATCGCACACATCACAGGGTTTGATAAAGCATTATAATCCTGAGGCTATCATTGTTATCAGATTAGCCTAATGACAAAATAGACAAACAACAGTGGAATAATAAAAGAAATAAAGCTGGATTTGTAGAATGTCAAAAACGTACAGGATTGTAAAGTTGTTCACGGAGCACGAATCGCAAACCATTTAATCGTTATTTTACTAATCGCAAAATATAAAAATAAAGACTTGAATAGCATAGATTACGAATTGAATGGTTTTCCGTTACGTTCTATAAATTTAAAAGACATATTACGGATCATATATGTGATTTGTGATGTAGTTGTCGATGTAATCCTTCAGCACCGTGTACCGTAAGTAGGATAATGCGTGTACCATTCCGCCATTCACATTTGCAATGATTTTCAAAAGAGGAAACTGGGAATTAAACGAGTTTTTTAGAAATTCGAGATATGAGATACAAACTTGAAGGGAGAAATCATGAAAAAACTCGACTTTTATCATGTTACAAATTTTCGACCAAAGAATGAAAAAGTTCAACTTTTTTTTCGTAAAAAGTCAAGTTTTTTTCTATTTGTATTTTTCATTGCGATCTGAAAAAGACGAACCTTTTTTGTTTTTCAGAATTGACTCAATGTGAGTAAAATAAGTTGACTTTTTTAATATGCTTGATAAAATTGATAGCAACAAATTGATGGATTTTTTGAGATGTTACCATGATATAAATCATGTTGAAAAATTCAATAACTTTTGTATTGAAACTCTTGAATGAAAGTGGATTTTAGTCGATCTTTTCTCTCTGATCTTTTTTGGAGCCGCAGTAGCACGTGATAGCCAACATATGTAGCCATAGCGGCACTTGAAGAAATTGGTGTGGATTTTATATCAAATTTCCTTAACACTGATACAACGAAAAGTCTTTCAAATTTTTTGACGCATAATTCTATAAATTTAGTGGTTTTATTTCCGATTTTTGAATATCAAAAAATAACTGATCAGGCTGGGGCCGCAAACCATACTGATTGGAAAGCTACCTGATTGTCCGCGCCCCCTGCACCCCTCCCTTGGATCTGCCCACGGAATAAGTTGCGAGTACTAAATTTTGCGATTTTCGTGATTTTGAAAGAAATCGAGGAAAATGAAAATACTTGATATTTTGTCAGCCGAGTATTGTAAAAGTAGTTGAAACTTTTATTGTTTTTCATCTCAACTACGGATATCAGAAAAAGGTGGACTTTTTTCTGGATGTTTTTTCATTTACAATCGAAACACAAAACATAAAAAAGTAAGGGTTTTTTCAAGGTTCAGCCGTAGCAAATAATGAAAAATACTTGAGATTTTGTTTTGTAAAATGTCGACTTTTTCCAGGTTATTTCACAAAGACTGGTTTCAAGGATGAGGCTGTTTTTTTGAGTTTTTAAATGCTACAATCACTGAAAATGTGAATGGCGGAATGGTACACGCATTTAGGATCTCTCCGCAGTCTTATCACTCTCTAAGAAAATTAGTGAGAAATAAATGAATGAAATGGCCGTTTACGAGACCGGAAATAATCCGTTCAAACGCAATAGTCATTCTAACAGTGCATGCAAATTAAGGTAGATCGCGTGATTCTCAACTAGACAAACTCCAAGCAGACACAATATAACGGATGTTTCTATTTATTGATTACATAGATGATGAATTATACTACACTCACGCTATGGTCTGTCATCAACATCGTACCGAGAGCTTATCTTCAACTTGTCTAAAACAGCTTAACAAGCGTTAATAGGTCGCCTAATAACTATATAATCGCGTCTATACGAACACATACTTGCAGCATAACTTAGTAGAAGATCAGCCATTCTTACTAACGATCTATTATATATAGATACATCAATGCTGTTCTATTGGCTCTTTGATTAGTTCTGATAATTGCGTCGCGGACTCCCTGTGGAAATAGTTCATTAGTGTTTAGTAGGTCACTCCAGGGGTAGTGCTTCTAACAGTTTGACGTCGTTAGCCATGGTTATTGGTTGGATGGTAAACTGTAGTTGTACTTCAGCTTCAGACAAAACTCTATATTCCCATCCTGTTTCAAACATAATCTTTTTAAGCAGCTCCTCGGATCCGATCTTAAAAGAAAACGCAAAGAGTAAACGGCCGTTTTTCTTGAGGTGGTCTTTGGCACCACTGAGGAATTCCCGCAGACCTTTATACTCACTGTCCACCAGGCCTCGCTCTAACGGACTCAAAACACCTTTTTCTTGCGGACCAGCAAATGGCACAAAAGGAAAGCTCCAAAAAACCAGATCAAAACGACGATCTTTGATATCTTGAGCGTCGTAGACATCGCCAACGGAGACTTTGACGCGTTGCCCTAACCCGTGGAGGTCGACGTTTTCTTTTGTGTTCTCGACAGCGTTCTGGTTGATATCATCGGCCCAGATACGTAAATTATCTCCAAGCTGCAAAGCGACTTCGATCAAAATGTTGCCATTCCCGCAGCCGATCTCAAGGAAATCGTAAAAATCATTGTTGTCAATGTTAGCCATTTCTGCCTTGACAATCTTGTTGATTTCGTTAGCGAGAAATTCACACCCTTGTTGGGCGAACTCTGAGTCAAACACGGTTGGGAACTGCCAGTACGTTTTACCAAGATGCTGTATTTGACGTTTCTCAGGCGTGCGAGTCTGCATCTCGGTCACAAACATCGTCAAAGGGTTTGCAGTCTGCATGTTGAGTCGATGCGAGAAATCGAGGCGATTTTAAGAGCTAGTGAAGCGTTCTACAGTTGCAGTGTGCTCTGTTTCGATGTCTTGCCCGTCTGATTGAGAGACGGTGAGGATGTTTAATTTATAATCGGGTAAGTCAGGGGCGTCAACTCTCAGTGGGGCATTTATCATATATAAGTACGCTATAGAGAGCCAACGAGATATGTCTCAAGATACCATGTGATTATTTTAATACAATCATAGTTTGCAGGTTATCGCGAGGTATTTACGGTGAATACAGAACAATTATGTCGTAAAACCAGAGATATTTCCGTGGAAGTCCCATTTCTTCTTTTTCAAAACCTGGACTCTCATTTTCCTTTTTGATTATATTGTTAGTATATGCCTCTGTGACTTTAAATAATTCAGTGAGTGAATTACAAAGAAAGCCACTCTTAAAGAACCCTTAAAGTCGTTTTTGCCCTAAGGTCCAGATTTTATTAAGAGCTCTCCATATTTGTGCCTAAGTACTTGAACAATCTTTCTGGGAATTCCTAAAATTTCTACATTTAGTAGCATTAATTTTAAGGGCTTTAGTTTGGTCTTGTCAAATAAAAAATGCATGCCGATTTACGATATATTTTTTTTTTTTTTAAACGCATTTCCAAAAAGATTTATTAATAGCATTTTACTGTGACATGTTTATTTAGATTTCTGCAGTGTTTTTCTTTTGATAATGCAAATTGAAGTCATTTTTTTGGGGGAAATGCTCGTGTGGTTTGTTATCACAACTAAAGCCTTTTGCAAACCCATCAATCGCGCAAATCTATACAAAAACAGCCGCTTTATCATGCAGTATTTAAGAAGTACATCGCATCAGTCTGTCTTTATATCTTGCTATATCGCATATACTGCTAGGAAAAAATGATATCTAATGAAATATTCAACTTATTCTGATTCAAAACATTCAACCTCTTCTTTCCCGTTGGAGAATAAAATAAAAACATTTTGGAGATTAGTCAACGAAGGATTGGCTTTAAAATTAAGATTGTATTTGTAGACGGAAGGTAAAATTCCAACACAGTCGGGAATGTCTGAGCGTTTAGATAATATGGTTGATATTTCCACTCATGTGGTATTTCTTGTCGGGCATTTTTGTAAATGCGAGCAGCAAAATAAATTCCCTTGCGCAAATTAGTTTTTTTTTAAATTGAATTACCGGGAAATTACATGTTTTTCTTTTTTGTGTTATTATCTTAAAACATTGTGGTAAAAAAAGGTAAAATAACTTGCCTTTGATGTAGAAATGATTTGTCAGCGTGATTGCCACGTGAACTTAAAAAAAGGTGAAACTTCCTCTTACTGCACCCAGTTCGTTTCAATACGCTTTACAATCTATTGCCATTCATTTTGCAATGTGTGGTTATATACAGCTCATTTCTAATCTCAATCTGAATGTTTTTCACAGTTGATCATCGTTTATCATCGTGCCGCACGCACTTTATACAAATGCCATTTCATATCGCCTCCATGTGCTTTACCAATATTGGCCCAGTATAAAGTATTTTATATCGTCTCAATGCGCTTTACAATTTGACAACATTTACTGTATATGGCGCATCCCACAATGCCTCACTGAGTTTTTGTATCTGCCTAGGCGGCTCTGTGTCAATTGTCCATGTCTACCCATTTATAGATATCTTGTTCATTCTCGAGAAGTACTTTATTTCTGTTAATATATGCTTGAACGGTATGAATTCAGATACATACATATATGTCAATCTTTCTGCATAGTTTCCAATTCTTTCTATGGCGGATCCAGGGGAGGGGAGTAGGGGCTGCAAACCCCCTCCTGGAAGGATCTTGAGTTCATGTTTCATCAAACATTTTTCAAAAATAACCTCAGTATTTTATGTTTAATGGGTAGTGCACCCCCTCCTGAAGATGATGCATTCACTCATGGAAACGGTCCTGGATCCGACCCTATCTCTGAACATCACACACCAACACCAACAGTCTTTCTAACACTCCCACTACACCAGATACAGATACTGCACGTGGACATTAGCGCTATTATTGTACTGCTTCTACTTGGCTTGACTAGGACCAATCCACTAGCTTTTGCAGTCTCGTTCCAACACCATTTCAGTTCTTGTTATTTCATAGTTTTATATTGGTTTTTATTCGTTGTCCATTATGAGAAATACGATCGTTTGAAAAAAAACAATTTGTAAAAACAGCTAAATCCGGCGTAATGAAAAGAAAAAACAGCTCAAAAACCGCAGCTACACAGAATGAATGTAAAAGCCAAAACAACGACCAGTACAGCGGCGAATCCAGGAATTTTTAAAAGGGGGGGGGAGGGGGGTGACTGAAATAGTAAAAGTTGAATGCATAAACTATGCTGAAAACAATGTTTATCAAAAAAGCAGATTTTACTGGTCAAAAAGGGGGGACTTGTCACCCCGTCACCACCCCCTAAATCCGCCCCTGCAGTATACCTATAGAGGAATAATATGGGAAAGAGCAGCATCACATTACTGTAAAAAACGCGTTTTCAAAATTTACAAACCTTGGTACCCCAAATTTGCTGTTAATTATGAAGTTATATAAGAACCTGTTTAGTTGAAACTAATTTTGAAAATCCAGGTTTTTATACGCGAGTTTCTTGTGGTGTACTGACGAGAATACTCATCTGCTTGACTCGACAAAACCAAACACCAGACGCAATTACATCCCATAGTTTATTTATTGCATGATTTATGCACATAGTCACGTGATATATACTATATTTCTGTTGTGTGGGAAATGTAGTGGCCAAGTTCAAGTTTTAGATTGAGAGAGCCTGGAGGCGACATGTTGAGAGGCTATATTCCCCTCCCTCCTTGAAGCCAGTGTGCACCCGATTTTTATTTTTTGGTGATTTTTTTGATTTTTGATTTTTGATTATTTTTTTTATCATACCGTTTTAATACATACATAAACTTGGGGTCTGGGGACCGTAAATGACAATGAATTCTTGGAACACTTGACCTCTCATACAGCGATAAATATTTTACTTGATCAATCACGTGACTGGTAGCCTTTTTAACGTTACGGTTGCGTTTTGTGTTGTCACGCGTCACACAACCAACCCATGGAGAAAGTGTGATACGTGACTCAAACCGTGACTATGAAAGGTTACGTGATTGGCAGAAAGCCACTGCACTTCATGCAGATACAAAGGAAGTATATAAAATTGCTTGTGCAGGTGACTAAGATTTTGACATGTTTTATTGACAATGCAATATTAAAAACTCACTGAATATTTGGCATTGCTCTTCGTAATGTATACAGCGCAGAGGGTGGATGGGATCAATAGAGATCAACGTGTACGTGTATATGCGAAGACATGTAGGGATAGTGAGTGTGCGCACCTTCTCAAATTAATCCTTATGTGGATGGGATGTGTAAAATACAGGGGCGGCTTCCAGGATTGTGCACTACTCAGTTAACATGAAATAGGTTATTTTTGAAAAAATATTTCACAAAACAAGGACTCGAAATCCTTCCAGGAGGGGGCGCGCACGCCCTACACCCCTCCCTAGAGCCGCCATATTGAAATATTGATCTATTTCATTATTTATTGAACTGATCAGTATTAAATCAACAGAGTGGACCTGATCTTTGCAGGGGTGGGGTGCTACGTACATGATCCTTAATTCACTACGGATGTGAGCTTTGTTGTCAAAATAACATGTTTTCAGGATCACGTCGCCTGTTCTCTAATGTTGAGGCAAACTTTAATTTATATATGGGTGGGGTAGTCTGCATATGAGCCATACACTTCCACAATTGAAAACTTCGAGTTCTGTCTGTGGACTTTTGTTTTGGGCTCGTCGGCAGTTTATGAACAACATAAATATGAACATTACAAAAAAAAAACGTTTTTATGTAAGAAAGGGTGTGAATCGGCGACCAAAAAAAAACAACAACAAACTAAAACGCCCAGTACACAAACCACACTTCGTTTTGTTATTTTCAAAACTTTTTTTTTATCTAGATGTAAGAGAATTAGATCATTAAGTATATTAAATTATACATATTTTTTAAAATTTCAGTCAGCCAAACATATTGAGATTTTAATTCCGCTATGCCTTCAGTCAGTTTCTGATACCAGACGTAACTTGCTTTGATTGGTCGATATGCTCAGGTACCAGGCCCTCTCTATTGACCAAGTTAGTGTCATTCAATCCAGCATGGCTGCCAAAGTAGGGATTTTCCTCGTCATAACCTTTCTTTTTTGTACAGTTTTAGTTAATTCTAGGGTAGTAAAAACTAAACCAACTTCAGATGGAGTACATCAGAAAGTTTTGAATCAAGTTCAACACGCAGTTCATCTTAAAACAGGTAGACACAGAATAAATCGCCAATTGTTTATTGGGCATCGTTATTTGTTGTGTATTTTTTTCATTCAGCTGATGTGTTTTTTGTCTTCGTTTGTAGACGTTCCACCACCTACAGAATCACACCACAACGATGGAGATGAAGCGGGAAGAGACACAGGTAACTGTTGCTGAATTTCACCAGAGGTCTGACTGAAAACAAGTTAAATACGGGTAGTGCTTGTCAAACAGCGGTCCCAAAAGAGCAAGTTTTTCTCTACGATCACTGAATTTTTAACTACTTTTAGGGTCACTAAATCCATACCGAGTAATCATCTCGAAAAACAGTTATATTTAATGTATAAATAAGTATGTTTTCTGTGATCGATTGAGTGTTTTTATTTCATTCGAAAGAAGCTGTATTTTGAAATGTAAGCCGACGTCACTCTAGGAGTGAACAATGACTTGTTCCAATGTTCCAGGTGATACTTTCATAACAGAAGCAAGCGAAAAAGATTTGTTTGAATTTGTACATCGCCATTTTTAAAACTTTGACCCCATAAACTTTAATACCACAATTGAAAATAATCGCTCTCCTACACTCAAAATATTAAAACCAAATTTTCACAATGCAGATTTTTCACGATTTTGTTCACTAGATTCGATTCAAGGTTATTCACCATTATGAAATATGGCAATTAAGCTAATGTGATTTGTTTTTCGCTCTTAAGTTGAAAACCAACTCGTGTAATTCCTAGCTGGATAGTTTTATGTGCCCTTGTGTAAAGTTTCCAACGTGTCTATGTTTATTTCTAGTTTGAACACGTCATTACAAATTTAATTTCATTGAAATGCATTCAAAATCTTAATTTATGTACATCTATATCTTGCACAGGACAATTTCATTTGCTGCTCATTATACTGTAGCATGATTTTTTATTCTATTGATAATTTACACTTGTGACTAACTGGGTTTCAGTTTTTTAGTATATTTTTGTTATATTGTACACTTTCATAACATAAATTAATTAATGATCTAGATTTATACTTAGTTACTATTTTTACTTTTTTTTTCTGGTTACCTTGGTAGAATTTGAACAAGTGAGGGTAATTTCATTATTAACAAAAGTAATTAAAATGACAAAATTGATATTAAGTTTATTTATTTTTTTTATTTTTGAAGAGATACAGTGCTTAAAGACAAACCCAATGCCAGCTATATTTTGTTTTCAGAAAATGGGGCTGATGAAAGTGAAAATCACAAAAGCAATGAAATTCCCCAGAACCACCCTGTGAGAAAAGGATTTCAGGGGGGTGTAGTTCTACTTGGGAAACACCCTGACTGCGTTGATGATGTACAAAGATTATGTCATGAGATCCCAGCAGAGAAGAACTTTGAGATATTGGTCTGCCTGCAAGATAAAGCTAAGGTATGAGATAGATAGTGTTGTATGTCTGCATCTAGATAGTGTTGTATGTCCTGTATAACCTGCTAGGTATAATATGCATCTAGATAGTGTTGTATGTCTTATATAATCTAACTTAAAACAGTTAGAATTATGTTCAGTACTGTATAATCTGGATCTTAAGCATGTGTAAGAAAGCATATCCTGAAGTGTTCAACACTTTTTGCACTTATAATAAAACTGCTACAGTGAAATTTTATTCAAAATATCAGGGTCACAAAATAAAATCATGTATTAAACCACTAACATCAAAATAATGCTTATTGAACTACTAATGATCATTAATATTTGAAGTAATGACATCTCATATCAGGGCTTCTGAAAAAGTGTGAGGTTGTGATCCCACACTTTAGGGCACCTAATCACAATATTTAAGCAAATTAAATCACACTATTTTGAACTTTTTTTTTAAAAAAATCACCCTTTTTTTCATTTTTTCCCCACACTTTTTCAGATGCGCTGTCTTAAGACCTAATATGCACACTAATGCATCAAACATGAATCAAACCTATTGCTAACATTCATTAATTTGATTATAAACTACCAATAATAATTATTGATTAAAACTGATGATAAACTAATGAATTCTAACACTATATATCATAACATAAATGATTCACAGTTAAGCAGCATTGCAAACGCAGGCTCCAGCTCAGTGGAATACGTAAGTTGAGCATAATACTGCAGCGAAGCGATAATCATGAGATTGATGTGTTATCATGACACTTATTGTGAGGATGGTTTGGACAATTGAAGGGTTCAAAGCGAAAACGGCCTAAGTGCTTTTTAGGATAATTTTTTCGAATTTTCAAATTGTCACCAAATTAATCAAAAAAAGGCATCTGACGATTTATTTTGGTCTAAAAATAAACATCTATTTTTTTCCGAAGAAATTGTCCAAAAAAGGTGAAATTCGGCCCATAGTTACGCTTTCGCTTTGCTTGACAACCATTCACTTTTGCGTGAAAAGCACAAGGACGATAAAAATACCCGAGAGAATATGCATAAGTACAAATCTTAGAGTGCGCACACGAAATAAATACCACTAAATAGTGTTATTTTATGCTAATTCTATTTTTTTGTTGTTTGTTTGTTTAATAAGCGCTATTTACTAATCTCGACATCAGTGTTCATGGGGACGAATAAACCTATTAATATATATGTATTTTTTGGCTAAAAACTTGGCCTTCGAGCAAAAAGTTTAATATCCTAAGAAAATTCAGTCCTCCTTCTAATCTTATGCAAGTTTTTCAAGTTTTACTTCATTCTACTTACACCGCTAAATCACTACGAACATGCCTATTTCGAACTACACGTGTTTCAACAAAAATACCACTGCAATGCATTCTGGGAAATCAACAAGATTTTTTTCGGCAGCCGTCATAGCCTCCCCCCATTTCAAGTTTTTTTTATAAGTCTAACGCTACCTCGGACGAGCTTAAGGTTTGTACGACTCAAAAAATCCCTAAAATCGCCAAAAATGTACTTTTTCGGACATTTTCTTCGGAAAAAAGTAGAAGATTTTTGTTTTTAGACCAAATTAAATCGTCAGATGCCTTTTTTTGATTGATTTGGTGAAAATTTGAAAATTTGAAAAAATTATCCTAAGAGGCACTTAGGCCGTTTTCGCTTTGAACCCTTCAATTGATGATCATGATGTTGCCATGAAATGTTGTAAAGGTTATAGTAATTTTCATGCTTGTGTAGTGCACTAATGTAATATTTTAATGCACTTTACTATTCCTAAAATATAATACTATATGGTAAAAAAGAGTGTAAATACCCAGCCATATTACACCTCTGGGAGTCATATAAATTTCATACGCTCTAAAAACTGTTTTACAAAACTTGTTCTAGCCTGCACACTTCTAGGCTTAAAGAAAACTCCTTAATACATTTCTGCTGTTTATTTGTGTTTTATTTGGAATAAATCTTGAAAAATAAAACATTTTGATATGAAGGATAACTTGGTGATCAGAACATAAATTTATGTGTATTTTAGAAAGGTATATGTACATGTGTGTATTATTAACATTGGAAATGGTGCTATATATGTACTACATCGTTACGTAACATGATTGTGTGTCTGTAAGTTATTCCTTTATCTAATATGACTTTTATTTTCCATTTATTGTTGCAGGAAGATGATATTTCCAAAAATTGTCACAATGTAAGTACAAATTATATTGTCAATGATTACTGATATTACTAATGTCCTCTTGTAAGCTAATACCTGATTGTTGTCATATTTCAGCTGTTGTGGTCATACAAGAAAAACTTAACATGTGACTCCAGATTTGAAGAGGCAGCTAAGAGATTCTGTAAAGAAGATCTCAAAAAGGTAAATGTATTATCTGGAGTCAATTCTGCTGGTGTGGTAAACACTAGCAGGATTTTGCTAGTAGGCAAACAAGCATTTTTGTTTAGTTTACATGTGAGAGGAATGGAGTGAAAAACCTGAAATTACTGTCTCACTCTACAGGAATCCTAAGATATATATTAGTATTGGTCCTAGGAGGCAAGTTATGTCTACTTTTTTGTTTAGTTAGTGTCAGACACAACCCTATTACTAGGATCTTCCAGTCAGGAAGATCCTAGTACTCAGTCAGGAAGATCCTAGTACTCAGTCAGGAAGATCCTAGTAGTGGATGAAATCTGCAAATGTCCATGTAAACGCCATGCAGTAAATGTATGCAGACAGGATGATTCCTAGTGCTAGGGTCTTCCTAGTCTCATGTAAACACTCCCTTACAGTACAAAGCCTGCTAACATTATTGTCTCTGACAAGGATTTTTAATTGATTTATGCTTTTCTGATGGTCAGGATTGGAAAAGTAAAGTTGAACATATAAACTAATAGATGACCATTCTGCCATCAAAAAATTGTGAAAAATATATTGATAAAAACTGTCTGTTGTCAAAGTCTGGGGCCGGTTGCACAAAGCCTGAATAGTGCTATCCACTGGATAAATCACTATCCAGCAGATAAATTCTAAAGAAATACTTTGGAGTGGTCAACTTTATCCAGTGGATAACTTTATTCACGCTTCGTGCAACCGGCCCCTGTGCTGTAAAAAATATGTTGATGTGATATGGTTTTTGGTATTACAAAATAATAATTGAAAATATTTTTTGTGTGTGCTGTAGTTACCATATTGTGTGCAGCAACAACAGAAGTACCCAGGTAAAGGCAAGCTGATACCGTGCATGCTGATGCATCGCCAAACCAACATCACCAGCCGTGAATGCCATAGTATGTTGACAAAGATGCAAGCCATTGTCTTTAGTAATTACCATTTGATTGATGGCTTCTTTGATAAGTGCCATGATGATGTCACTAGACTTCGCTGTGGACGGATTACTAATAATGATCAGGATGAAGAGGTAAATATTTATAATTAGATAACATTTAATTTTTTTCCAAGATCTGAACATTTTAATGATTGTAGTATAAAAGATATATTTTTGATATTTTAATTTTAATTTTCTTAACATGTATAATAAGCATTATATATATATATTGTAAATAACAAATTTCTCTGTCTGTCTGCTTACTTGCCTGACTCTCTGTCTGCCTGTTTGCCTATCTGTCTGTTTGTCTGCCTGCCTGTTTGCCTATCCATCTTCCTGCCTGTCTATTTTTCCTGTATGTCTACTTGCCTATCTGTCTGCCTGGCTGTCTATTTTTCCCGTCCGACTGCCTGTCTGTCTGCCTCTTTGTATATGTCTGTCTGCCTGCCTGTCTGTCTGGCTTAGAAATGCAAAACACAAGCTATTGCTTCTATAACCTAATACCTATTCCATGAAATTATCCTTTAAATATGACGGAGCCAAAATATGGAATACCATGCCAATACCTATAAAAAAATCTTGATTTGATTGCTTTTGAAGGTCTTCTTTGAGTTTCTAGTTTGGAGTCTATATTATATAATTGATCACAATAAATCATTGTTGTGTATGAATTGTTTTTTTACTTGGCTTTTATGAAACACAATGTTTAAATAAAGGTTTTCATTAGTTTTGTCTGTCTGTCTGCCTGTCTGTTTGTGTGCAAGTCTGTCTGTCTGTGTGCCTGTCTGTTTGTCTGTGTGAATGTCTGTCTGTCTGCCTGCCTGTCTGTTTGTCTGTCTGCCTACATGTCTTATTTTTCTTGTAGGTTTCTTACAAATCTGTGTAACACTTATAACTAAATAGTACAAAATAGAGCTGAATGACCAAAAAAATGCATGAATTGCACAATTCAGTAGTACTCAACGTTCACTATTATTTTGATTAAAATCTCTGTCTATAAAAAACATGACATTTTACTAACTAGTCTGTCTTCTTAGGACGTGCATGACCAGAATTCAGTACTAGAATGTTTAGAAGACCACACAGAAACTCTCACTCCAGCTTGTCAAAAAGAGATTTATCGAATGGCTGAACTCTCATCAGATGACTACCATCTAGACAGGCCACTCTACTATGCTTGTAGAGATGATCGTGAAAAGTTCTGTGCTGAAGTACCAGCTGGAGAGGGAAAGGTCTACAGTTGTCTGAAGAAACATAAATTTGAACAAACTATGTCTATAGAGGTAATACATGGGAAAAGTATTTTATATTATGATATGTATAATTTGTGTAGAATGTCATAGTTTATCATACATGTATGGCAACAACAAAGCAGACCATTACTCTGGATGTTATTTCAATCAATCAATTTTATTTACAGCCAAAATGGAGAATTTTATCTTTAGACAGTATTTACAAGTTATAGATAATAAAGAAAATAGCATTGGAGCTAGATACAAAGATGATCTCCAGATTGGAAGGCAGCACAAAAGAAACCTAGGGTTTATATTTTGGGCTGCCTTTAATAGCTAACAGAAATGAGATTAAGTTGTATAAATATAGAACCGAACAGCTTAATGCAGCATAAAGTATACAATGTCATTTACCACGTAGCACAGTCTAGTGCAGCACCCTCTGCCTGTTAATGTAAATTTGTTAGTATTTGTGTGTAATCTATAGTGTGAAAATTGATTGATTGATTGCTTAGTGTGACATACAGCACATGATGTCGTTAGATGTGTAGCACAAAAGTACAGAATTATATTATTTTGATGTGCAGCATGGCTTAGTCCAGAAAACGTGTTGAGCAGAGAACAGTAAAGCATGCATTAGTCCTCAAAGCACCAGTCATGGCATCATCATAACACATCATAGCACAAAGCAATGGCACGTCACAATACAGAACAACAAAACATGTCTCATAATTTCTAAATTGTTTGATTTTGTAGTGTCAAACAGCTTTGACCATCAGACAGAAAGTAGAATCTCAGGATTACAAGGTACAACACAGATCAACCATGAATTAATTTGTTTGTCAATCCCTTCATGTATGCATTCACTCATTTATTCATTCATTCATTCATGCATCCATCCATCCATCCATCCATCCATCCATTCATTCATTCATTTATTCATTCATTTATTCATTCACTCAACATTATCTTTCATTTATTCATTCATTTATTCATTAAACCATTCACTCAACATTATCTTTCATTTCTTCATTCATTTGTTCATTCATCCATTCAATTATCCATTTGTTTTCATCAGTATTATTTAGTACCAAATGATGTAAAATATTCCAAGCCTGTCATTTTTGTAAACTGATATTTCATTGTACATTTAGTTTTTCAAAATGAGTCTATGAAAGTACATGTAAATGCTGTTGTTGCTAATCTAACACTGCTTACTTCAAAGGCTAATTATGGATTACTTAAAACATGTGAAGCTGACTACAAGATGTACAAAGAGGAATACAATTGTCCAGATGGAAAAACAGCACATGGAAGTCTTGCTAATGTTTTACTTTGCTTGGAGAATGCTCTTAATGATGGTGAGTTTTTGCTAGTCTCAGTTAAACTTGGATTTTCAATGGCAATTTTTTTTTCAATGTACAAAACTACCATATTGATAGAGTTGAGTATGATGCTTTGTTAGTGTGTTGTTATTCAATTTCAAGCAGGAAATATTGTTACTTGTCCAATATTTGGAACATTCAACTAACTAACATCCTTTGTGATCAAATAACTCAAATGGTTACATATGCCATAGTTTGATTGCATTTTCTTTGACAGCAGTAACATTTTTTTATTCCCTGAAATGTCTTGAGTGAAAAGTTTGGCCGATCATGTAATTCATGTTGACCCTTTTTCAGCTTCAATGATTACTGTAACAGGAAATCATCAGAGAGCTGACATTTGTCAATGCTCAATGCACTAGGCAACTAACATTGTTTGTCATGTTCATCATTTCACAGGAAAACCTGTTGACAGCAAATGTCAATCAGAGCTTTTTGACATACGCCAACAACTGATGGATGATTACAAGATCAATCCTGAAGTAGTATCAAGCTGTGAAAATGAAATAGAAAACCACTGTTCCAAAGGCAAAGAACGAGATGGAAAGACCATTGACTGTCTTATGAAACTAGCTGAAGAAGGACATCCCGACCAAATTGGTAAAAAATGCATCAAATCACTGTCTACGTTAGTTAGAGAAACAGGCGCTGGTAGTGACTATCGCATTGACCACACTTTGTATAGGGCATGTGAACCAGTGGTACACACAATGTGTCAGGACAAGGGAAAGAAAGAAGGTGACGTCATGTAAGTATTATGGGTGCTGGTACATTTCCTGCTTATGTCATTCATCATGATTTGTACAATTATAAAAACATGATGTGTCAGTTAATACACTCGAACCATGAACACTTTTTTACTCTTTGAACATGCATCCTCTGAGCAAATTGATTTGAAAACATTTCCACTTCATTGATAACTCAGTGCATTTTGGTCCAACTTTTTTAGAAAATTTGAAGCAATAGAAAGTTTAAAAAATAAAAAGCTGAATAAAGACAAATGTTCATAATTTGAGTGTCCTCACTGTAAACAAGTGTATTTTGTTATTTGCAGAGCTAAAACAAACATTAGAGGCAAAATTATGTTAACTTTTCAGTCTACTATTATGATATGACTGATCAATTACAACTACTACAATGGAACTAATTAATCTAATAGTCCATTTCTCTTGTAATGAACAGCAAGCTTGTGAGTTGGAATGGAGAGAGAAATGTATTCCTATGTGAACGAGAGGACTGGGAGCCAGTATGTTAATGAGTTGTCAGAACATTGTAAGACCAGTGTGGTCCGAGCTCTTTTAGAGTGTTATTGTGGAAACTCTCTACTGAAGAAGATTTAAAATTTAATTTAATTTTACTTACTGCCAAAGTGGCATTGAATACTGTTATTCAATAAATTGTGGGTCGATTGAGCCTGGACCCATCAAGGCAATAAGTTGTTATAATGTACTCAAGCGAACTTTAGGAATTTGATTTTTTCACTATGGTTATCACATGATGCAGTACTAACTGTTTTCTACAAAACCCACTCTTTACCTTTGACACATTTTTACTCACTCATTTTGATATTTTTAAGGGTTCTTACATGTTTGATGGATCATTTGAACTCTGAACACATGAACCCAGAGTGCAGGGAACAACTGCTACATCTCCAGTTCTTTGTAGCTAGAGATTTCAGGTTGGTTGCTTTAAATTATCATTTTTTTCTGCTTTCGTTTCTATATTGATTTTGTATGATCTCTAACTCTCTGTTATCTTAGTTTAGTCCATTCATTAATGCAATTTAATATTATTTCATCACTTATTCAATGTTTTGTATACTGATATTAAATAAGAAATATTGAATGAGTATGGGTCATAAGATTGAAATGATTGACAAATGCTCTAGCAAAACATGTTTTCATTTGTAAAGCTTGGTTTTGACTTCCAGCTTCTTGACAAAGTTAAACATTGAAATCCACTTATATCTGCTTGTAAATTTCTCTGCTCAGTACCAGCTGTAGTTGTGAGAATTCTACATAAATATTATCAAATTTTTCATTGACACAAGTACATTTTCATCAAATTTCAATTTTTATATTTGCTCACATACTTTCTTAACACGATCAAGCACTTAACAATGCTGTTTGTTGTTGCATACATGTCTGTTGTGTTATAGCTCTCTGTATATGTTTTTATAGACTTGAGCCTGAGCTGTATCGCGCATGTAAGAAAGATGCAGATAATGTCTGTCATGCACCAAAGTTTAATGACGAGAATGATGAATTACCAAGTGGTATGGTAGTGTCTTGTCTGTATAGGAACTCTTTCCCTGGTGGTAAGGTAGGTAAATCATCCTATTACACTGTTATCACTATCATCACCACCATCATCATCACTGTCATAATAATCATCATTATTACCACTACCATTAATATCACCATCATGCTCATCATTTTCACCACCATAAACATCTCCACCTTAACCATCATCATCACCATCATCATCATCACCATCATTATCACCATCATCACCACCATCATCATCACCATCATCATCACTATCATCACCATCATCACTATCATCACCATCACTATCATCACCATCACAATCATCACCACTACCATCATCACCATCACTATCATCACCATCATCACCACCACCATCATCACCACTACCATCATCACCACCACCATCATCAACACCACCATAACTATCATCACCATCATCATCATCACCATCATCACCACCAACATCATCACCACCACCACCGTCATCATTACCACCATCATCACCATCATCATCACCAGCACTATCATCACCATCATCACCATCATTATTATCACATTTATCACCATTCCGATCATCACAATCATCATTGTCATCATCTTAAGATTCATTCTTATCACCACCAACATCCTTATTGTTACCTCCAGCATCATTATCACCCCCTATCATCTCCATGTCCATCAACAAAATAATTATCATCTTCATCATGATCACCATCATCAATGGTTTACCAAAAATATCTGACAATGATATTCATGTCAATCTTCAGGTTTCTGAACAGTGTGCCTATCATGTTCGTCGAGCAATGCATCAGAGAGCTCTAGACGTTCATCTTATACCAGAAGTACAAGAAGCTTGTATGAAAGACCTTGGTCAGCATTGTAGCAGCAGTGTGGGCAAAGGACAGGTTAGTTTATTGAGGATATTCACAGACATTGTTTGTGCACATCATTTCTGCACTTGTACAGATGCTTGTGGATTAAGGAAAGTTTATAAAACAACAGTAAAACAAGTGCATGATATTTATTTGTACAAATATTGAGCTGTCAAGGAGTTGACAATCTTGGCTTCTTTATGACTGCAAGACAGAATTAAGAGTGGTTGACTTCAGGCTCAATATGAATACTGTCTTGTCACCAAGCAGAAACAGCAAGATGGTAAGGTTCAAAGTTTAAAGATTCTTAAGAAAATGAACACTCTGTTTCTCATTAGTGTTTGTTGTTTTCAGGAAATAGATTGTTTGCAGACAAACTTTGAAAAACTCCATGACAACTGTAAAGTGGTTATCAGGAATTTCACTGAGTTGGAAGGACAGGTATACTTTTGCTGTATGCTGCTCTGCTCTGCTCTATACTCTACTCTATGCTCTGCTCTGCTCTGCTCTGCTCTGCTCTGCTCTGCTCTGCTCTGCTCTGCTCTGCTCTGCTCTGCTCTGCTCTGCTCTGCTCTATACTCTACTCTACTCTACTCTACTGTATTCTACTCTACTGTACTCTACTCTACTCTACTCTACTCTACTCTACTCTACTCTCACTCTACTCTACTCTACTCTACTGTATTCTACTCTACTGTACTCTACTCTACTCTACTCTACTCTACTCTACTCTACTCTACTCTACTCTACTCTACTCTACTCTACTCTACTCTACTCTACTCTACTCTACTCTACTCTACTCTACTCTGTTCTGCTCTGCTCTCTCTACTCTACTCTACTTTAATCTACTCTACTCTACTCTCTCTACTCTAATCTAATCTACTCTGCTCTGCTCTGCTCTGCTCTACTCTACTCTACTCTACTCTATACTCTACTCTGTTCTGCTCTGCTCTGCTCTACTCTGTTTTACTCTGTTTCTTTCTTGTTTCTTCACTATTTTCCTTCGTTTTCTTCTAGATTCCCTGCTATGGCCCTTGTTATTGAGGAGTTTTGATTTTTGTCTCTTAGTCTGTGTGTATTCTTCTTTATTAGGACTATCAACTTGATCAAACTTTGGTGAAGATGTGTACAGGAATGGTGACAAAATTCTGTTCGGTAAGTTAGTGAATTTCTCAAAATTATAAATGTATAGCTTGATCCATCATGGGAAAAAGACGCCTGAGAATGTGGTGAATGCATAAGAATGCATGAAATGATGGATGAATTGACAGATGGAAAGACTTAAGGGGAAATAAGTGAATGAATGGATGGATGGAAGGAGGTGTAGCAGGATTGGATGGATGAATAAAAGGATGAACTGTTTATGGATTGTAATATTGCAGTAATAAATAAGATGGATGAAATAATGGAGAAATGGATAATGAGTGGAGAAGGATGGAATAAGTTAATGAAAGAAAATAAAAAGGAAAATACAAAACAAAATACAAAATAAAATACAAAAAAAAAACAGTAATAAAAGTTGAAAAATAATAAATAAATTTGTAGTTATAATACATCTAGTTAATATATGTTTAAACTATTTACTTCTGCAGCAAGTCTTGAATACAGAAGATAGTGAAGGTGTTTTACCATGTCTGATTGAACACAAGAATGACCCTGAAATGGACAAGAATTGTAGAGCTTCTATTCATCACTGGCAACTGGTAGGTGTCAGTAGTAAAAAACTTGGTTCAACCCTTTTGTAGTTATCATAATAGTGTTATGCAGTGGACATGACCTGTGATGAAAATAATGATCAGACCCACAGCAAGTTTAAATATATTGGGGGGAGGGGAGGGGGGCTGATAAATTGTACTATGAAAAATGTTCACAGTTTGTCCAAATAGATCCGAATAGAGTTGCCACTGCTACTGAATCAGTTAAGTTATTAATTTAAAAACAAATAAAACATATTCAATATGATATATTTATTCCAATTTTAAGATAAATTCATGAATTTATTTGGGGGGGGGGGGGGAATTTGAGACAGTGAGGTGAGGTGAGCTTGGTGTAGTGATAGTAATAGACAGGAAATTGAGGGCTGGAATTTTATTATCCACCGTTCCATTTGATGCAATCCAACCAGGACCCAGGGCCACATGGGATTTATGATCCAATCAGGTTTGCTTGATAGAACAAAAGACATGAAATTTGTGTCCTTATCAACCAATCAAATTACAAAGGCCTCAAATGGCTGATAAACAAGACTTGGTTCTGGTTGAATTAGAAGCACTGTAATTTTGTTCTTTTTTTTTTGCCAGATTGAGATGAAAGATTTCACTTTCTCAGCAAAATTCAAAAAGGCTTGCAGGAAAGATGTGTCTAAACTCTGTGAAAATGTTCAATCAAAGTATGTAGCATTTGATGAATTATATATTAAACTAGCCTAAGAGACCTCTTAGTGAATGCTGCCTTTCATTAGTTCAATATTTGGCCCAAAGGTGTTTGGAAAAAAGGAATTTAAATTCATTTTACATAGAAGAGGCTATAATAATATATCTGCATGAGTGAGGCATGCGAAAATGACCAAGACGACAAAAGTTGCACACAAAAAAAGTTAACACAAAATTATGTGTTATGACCAAATTTCTAATACAGTGGTTGAATGGTGACAACTAAAATACTTGTAAAAAAGATATCATTTTATTTACAATAACAAAACATAATGAAATTTGACTTTAAATTTCACCTAAAAATGTACATAAGTAAAATTAACATCTTAAAAACTTCATTATCATCAAGAGCTAATTTTTAAAGCATGAACCTTGTTGTATCTATAAGAAGTTTCTGCAGTCAGTTTCTTCAGTCAAAATTGATTTAATAGAAACAAAAAGATACGAAGAATCAGTATATATACGCTTGCTGTTGCTCGCTTCGCTGCGGTAGCAAGATCGTGGGACTCAAATACAATCCCTCAAGATCATTTTACCGTAATACAATCCCTCAAAGAAACTCGCAAAGGATCCTGGAGGGCACAAAATTTTAATTTCAGCTCCCTAACTACTCAATTATAATGCTGCCTTGCTACGCTCGCTCAGGGTCGCTTCGCTGCGGCAGCAAATATTGTTCCCAACTGGTTAGAAGACAAACCAGTTGGCTATTTACAAGTGCACCAGACCTAGACACATATACATATAATAGTAGCCAGAGTGTGAAATGAACCTGTAACAAGTGTGCTGCAAGAAAATACAATGCCATGAGAGAGCATTGTTAATAGAAAATAAAAACATATGAAATAAAACTATCAAAAATTAAAGCAATATTTCAACAAAATTTTATCAATAAACATCTGTGACTGACAAAGAAATGTGTGAAATGACCCAAAACATTTTATGATTATTATTAATCAAATTATGAACATAATTGTTGATAAATGTTTGTGACTAATGATTGTATGTGTTTTGTAGACATGATGTTGTCAAGTGTTTGAGTACAGAAGTCAGAGATTCCATTATAAATGAAAGACCACATAAAGTTTCTGAAGAGTGCAGAAATGAGTTACATGTTGCTGAGCAAGAAGAGGTTAGTCTCACTAGGCACAGGTTTCTCTCAACCATTTTTTGGCATTTTGAATTATTAGATAGAAAGGTAGAAATATTTTTTATGAAAAGGTTGAAAATATTACGTTATAATAATATTATTATGTGATGTTTTACTATAGACATCATTTGCACAATACAGCTACAGGCTTGACTGGTATTTTTAGTTAGTTTAACATTTATCTAAGTGAATACGTCTCTGGAAAGTTAGGATAATTTCATTTAGATCAATGGATTGGTCGTAATTTATAAACTCATTGCAACTCATTTTAAAAAACTGTCATATTTTTATGAGTAGCATTCCAAAATGCTCGGACATCATCTCTTTCAAAACATACTAGTCTAGTTTGTTTGCTGGGTATTGGTTGGTAAGTGGTAACAAAGCGTGTTACTTAGTCCTTTGTGAGAGGAAGAGTATTAAAATACCACTGTTACTCTTGTCAGTTAGACTAATATATGCTATAATTAATTATACTTCAGTCTGATTTAAAGGGCAAAAATCAATTGTTGATTTATCTGAATTTATTAATATATATTTAATGTACAGGGAGAAAATATCCAGTTTGATCCAGAGTTGTATGGAGTTTGTACTGACGATGCACATAAACATTGTTCAGATGTCACAGAGGGACAAGCAAAGGTAGAAATACCACAACATATCTATATACCCTACCCACAGAAGGAGTGAAGAATGGTTCTTGAAATTTATCCAGGATCTCGAAATCTCTGGGTTTAAAATGAGCATCTCAGAGTCTCAGATTTTTTTATGAATTGAGGGTCTCGGAGGCTCGAAACATTTAAAAAAAATAGTCTCAGAATATTGTAGAGCATAAAGTCCAATAAGGGACCGTTCATTATTTATGGCAGGGGGGGGGGGGGGGGGGCTGGGTGATTGATTACCAAGGAACCCATTTTTTTAAAGACCCCCCTGGCAAGAACAAAATAAATTTCAGGATCCCCCTCATATTTACCTTATCTGTCTTATGAAATTTCTAGACCCCCCTGATAGCCAAAAAATTATTTCAATACCCCCCTTTTCAGACTTTGAAAAAATTCAAGACCCCCCATTTAATCACCCATTCACATTCAAATCAAGTAGAATTCTACATCAGCCCTGTAGGCTGCCTGAACTCTGTAACCTATGTTAACGAATGAATCCTTTTGCTTTATATTGTGTTTTGTTTCCAGGTACTGGAATGTTTGAAAGAAAACTTTGAGTCTCTATCAGATAAATGCAAGGCACAACTATTTGAAAGAGAGGTAAAAGCAACACTACGCTTCTAACTGCTTTCTTTGTTCTTTTATTCAAAAGCCTTGCTATAGTTAATAAATATCATGAAATGTTGAAGTTTTTTATCATTTTAAACACAGAAAGAGGAAATGCAAGACCCTGGAATTGATTTTAAACTAATCAAGACATGTCAACGTGCAATTGAGGTAAGAAAAATACTTGTAACAATGTAGTGTTATTTTATCTTAGTCTTGTCCATTTAAACCTGCACTATTTCACTGGATTGTGCAACTGTGGGTATCCCAGCTCCCAGCCAATCAGAATCCAATAATACTTATTATTATTATTCATTAACATGTTTTAGCAATTGGATAAGCTCTGGGATATAACTCAAATTTGTTTTCCGGCTTTTTGTGAGACCAGCGTAATGTTGATACAAAGCTATGCTTATAATGTTATTAATAAAGTTGTTTGTTTTATATTAGCATTTCTGTACGAAAGAAGATCCTCGTGATATCCTTAAATGCCTCAAGGAGCACAAACATAAACCAGAAATGGACAAGAAGTGAGTTGAATATACATTTTTTTATATTTTCCTCCTGGAAACAGTGGCAGATCTGGGGGGTGTGCACACCAACCCAAAAGGATTTCACGTCTTTGTATTCTTAAATATTTTTCCAAAATATCCTCAGTATTTCATATTTACTGGGTAGTGCACCCCCTCCTGAAGATGGCGCACCCCCTCCTGAAAACAATCCTGATTCTGCCTCTGGGAAATATCCATGATTACCTTCCACCCTGTGTTGCTGAATACCTATAAAAACACTTTGATAACTGTTTCATAGATAATTTCATATTGTTTTCATGGATATAACCTATCAAATGCACTTAGGTTTTCTTAGTTTTCATTGCATTACATATGAAATGCCCATGCAACAGTTGTAGTAATAATAATACTTCCCTTTACATTTCATTTCCTTTTGGTTCTGCTTTGTTTCATTTTGTGTAGATTCCACAAGTGTTTCTTTCAGTTGTCAACATGTTTTCTGTTTACAGTAAAGCTCAAACGTTTTACGTGTTATTATGTATTAGCATCAATGTAAATGTCAAATGGCAAACTGCCTTTTTAAAAACATGTGGGCAGCGGGCAATAATGGTACCGCTTCATCCTGCTGTAGATTGAATCAAACCTTTTTTTTACAGTTTTGCTCTGCTTGAGTGCAAGTGATGCTACTCGGGTCAGCCACAAATAACCAATATACCCTTCTATTTTTATATTTCTGTGTGACTTCACATCCTTGTTTCAACTTGTTATGCTTTCTTCCCTGTCTTAGGTGCTTTGCCTTGGTCACAAAACGGCAAAAAGTACAATATGAAAGTAAGAAACATTGGATGATTGATTTTCTAACTGTTGAACTGACTGATTGAACTGACTGATTGATTAAACTGACTGATTGATTAAACTGACTGATTGATTGATTGATTGATTGATTCATTCATTCATTCATTCATTCATTCATTGATTTGTTGATTCATTGATTGATTTGTTGATTAAACTGACTGATTGATTGATTGATTGATTGATTGATTCATTCATTCATTCATTCATTGATTTGTTGATTCATTGATTGATTTGTTGATTAATTGATTGATTGATTGATTGTTTTAGATGATGAGCTGGACCCTGAGCTCCATGGTGCATGTAAGAGAGACATGAGGAAGTTTTGTAACAACCTTAGTAAGCACGACCAGGGTCAGATGGTGAGCTGTCTCAAGAAACACTTTGAGGTAACCACCGTAGTTCTTTTAAAAGTTATTATATATTTCCTCTCAATCACTAAACAGCTGTATTTGCATTACACCTTACCTGGGTATTACATATATAGTAGTTTGCAGCTATTATTTAGTTAATTTGCAGATGATATGATGTTCAAACTGAGATTTAGTTTATTCAAGTTTTATTTTGAGGCCATCTCTTAAATATGTCTGATGACAACTTATATTTGCCATGCATCTATGAAATATCAAGACATTCTAAAAAACACAGTATGATGATTCCATTGATTAAAATGAACAAAGCAAAACCATCCATACTTTGTGTTGGTGGATTCGTCATATCTATTGTCTTGGCAAAATGCCTGTACACTAGAATCCCAATCTGTCTGATTTAATTAGTTAATTAGGACTGTAGTAGGGCCTCCTGTGGTGGCCCAGCAAACAAAAACTAAAGAGAAAAATTATGAAAATTAATTCTCTAAACATAGAAAAGGCCTTGTAACGAAGTTTTAAAGTAGTTATCTTATTAAAACATTTTGATTTCTGATCTTTTTAGTACAACATTTGTTATCTTGTCTGCAGAAACTTTCAGAAGGTTGTGAGCACTATATTAGGTCAGTGATGAGAGAAGAATCGTTGGACTACCGTCTAGATCCTACTCTTTCAAAATTCTGTTCAAATGAGGTAAGGACATGGATCTTCTACTGTCAAAAGTAGTTTCCTTTATTCTCTATTCCATTTCTCTATTCTTCCTTTTGTTATTTCCTTTGCTATATGACTCATATGTAGGACTTTGGCTTTTCTACCTCCTTGCCAGCCTAAATAGATATTAGTTTAACTAGTGCTGCATTCATTGTTAGATTGGACACCTTTGTGCTGACATTCAACCTGGCCAAGGACGTGTTGAACACTGTCTGCGGAAAAATATTGGCAAAATACCGTCATCTTCAAGGTGTTTTGGGGTAAGTTGTAGTATTTTTGGTATGTATTATGTACTATATAAAAAAAAGAGCAGCAGTGTTTCTATGCTTGATAAAACATGTCCTGTGAGTTTTTTTATATGATACAAAAACTCCAACACTTATAAAACCAAATATATCAAATATAATTTTGAAAATTAAGCGAAAAAAGTTGTGGAGTTGGTCCTTGAGAGTGATGGACACTACTGTTGTTGGTGATGGACACTACTGTTGTTGGTGATGGACACTAGTGTTGTTGGTGATGGACACTAGTGTTGTTGGTGATGGACACTACTGTTGTTGGTGATGGACACTACTGTTGTTGGTGATGGACACTAGTGTTGTTGGTGATGGACACTGCTGTTGTTGGTGATGGACACTACTGTTGTTGTTGATGGACACTGCTGTTGTTGGTGATGGACACTAGTGTTGTTGGTGATGGACACTACTGTTGTTGTTGATGGACACTACTGTTGTTGTTGATGGACACTACTGTTGTTGGTGATGGACACTACTGTTGTTGGTGATGGACACTACTGTTGTTGGTGATGGACACTACTGTTGTTGGTGATGGACACTAGTGTTGTTGGTGATGGACACTAGTGTTGTTGGTGATGGACACTACTGTTGTTGTTGATGGACACTAGTGTTGTTGGTGATGGACACTACTGTTGTTGGTGATGGACACTACTGTTGTTGGTGATGGACACTAGTGTTGTTGGTGATGGACACTACTGTTGTTGGTGATGGACACTACTGTTGTTGGTGATGGACACTACTGTTGTTGGTGATGGACACTACTGTTGTTGGTGATGGACACTAGTGTTGTTGGTGATGGACACTACTGTTGTTGGTGATGGACACTGCTGTTGTTGGTGATGGACACTAGTGTTGTTGGCGATGGACACTACTGTTGTTGGTGATGGACACTAGTGTTGTTGGTGATGGACACTAGTGTTGTTGGTGATGGACACTAGTGTTGTTGGTGATGGACACTGCTGTTGTTGGTGATGGACACTACTGTTGTTGGTGATGGACACTACTGTTGTTGTTGATGGACACTAGTGTTGTTGGTGATGGACACTACTGTTGTTGTTGATGGACACTACTGTTGTTGGTGATGGACACTACTGTTGTTGGTGATGGACACTACTGTTGTTGGTGATGGACACTACTGTTGTTGGTGATGGACACTAGTGTTGTTGGTGATGGACACTACTGTTGTTGGTGATGGACACTACTGTTGTTGGTGATGGACACTACTGTTGTTGGTGATGGACACTACTGTTGTTGGTGATGGACACTACTGTTGTTGGTGATGGACACTAGTGTTGTTGGTGATGGACACTACTGTTGTTGGTGATGGACACTACTGTTGTTGGTGATGGACACTACTGTTGTTGGTGATGGACACTACTGTTGTTGGTGATGGACACTAGTGTTGTTGGTGATGGACACTACTGTTGTTGGTGATGGACACTGCTGTTGTTGGTGATGGACACTAGTGTTGTTGGTGATGGACACTGCTGTTGTTGGTGATGGACACTAGTGTTGTTGGTGATGGACACTAGTGTTGTTGGTGATGGACACAAGTGTTGTTGGTGATGGACACTAGTGTTGTTGGTGATGGACACTACTGTTGTTGGTGATGGACACTACTGTTGTTGTTGATGGACACTAGTGTTGTTGGTGATGGACACTAGTGTTGTTGGTGATGGACACTGCTGTTGTTAGTGATGGACACTAGTGTTGTTGGTGATGGACACTACTGTTGTTGGTGATGGACACTACTGTTGTTGGTGATGGACACTGCTGTTGTTGTTGATGGACACTACTGTTGTTGGTGATGGACACTGCTGTTGTTGGTGATGGACACTACTGTTGTTGGTGATGGACACTGCTGTTGTTGGTGATGGACACTAGTGTTGTTGGTGATGGACACTAGTGTTGTTGGTGATGGACACTACTGTTGTTGTTGATGGACACTAGTGTTGTTGGTGATGGACACTACTGTTGTTGGTGATGGACACTGCTGTTGTTGGTGATGGACACTACTGTTGTTGGTGATGGACACTACTGTTGTTGGTGATGGACACTAGTGTTGTTGGTGATGGACACTAGTGTTGTTGGTGATGGACACTAGTGTTGTTGGTGATGGACACTACTGTTGTTGGTGATGGACACTACTGTTGTTGGTGATGGACACTACTGTTGTTGGTGATGGACACTACTGTTGTTGTTGATGGACACTAGTGTTGTTGGTGATGGACACTACTGTTGTTGTTGATGGACACTACTGTTGTTGGTGATGGACACTACTGTTGTTGGTGATGGACACTACTGTTGTTGGTGATGGACACTACTGTTGTTGGTGATGGACACTAGTGTTGTTGGTGATGGACACTACTGTTGTTGGTGATGGACACTACTGTTGTTGGTGATGGACACTAGTGTTGTTGGTGATGGACACTACTGTTGTTGGTGATGGACACTACTGTTGTTGGTGATGGTCACTAGTGTTGTTGGTGATGGACACTACTGTTGTTGGTGATGGACACTAGTGTTGTTGGTGATGGACACTACTGTTGTTGGTGATGGACACTACTGTTGTTGGTGATGGACACTAGTGTTGTTGGTGATGGACACTACTGTTGTTGGTGATGGACACTGCTGTTGTTGGTGATGGACACTAGTGTTGTTGGCGATGGACACTACTGTTGTTGGTGATGGACACTAGTGTTGTTGGTGATGGACACTAGTGTTGTTGGTGATGGACACTAGTGTTGTTGGTGATGGACACTGCTGTTGTTGGTGATGGACACTACTGTTGTTGGTGATGGACACTACTGTTGTTGTTGATGGACACTACTGTTGTTGGTGATGGACACTTCTGTTGTTGGTGATGGACACTACTGTTGTTGGTGATGGACACTAGTGTTGTTGGTGATGGACACTACTGTTGTTGGTGATGGACACTACTGTTGTTGGTGATGGACACTACTGTTGTTGGTGATGGACACTACTGTTGTTGGTGATGGACACTACTGTTGTTGGTGATGGACACTAGTGTTGTTGGTGATGGACACTACTGTTGTTGGTGATGGACACTACTGTTGTTGGTGATGGACACTACTGTTGTTGGTGATGGACACTACTGTTGTTGGTGATGGACACTAGTGTTGTTGGTGATGGACACTACTGTTGTTGGTGATGGACACTGCTGTTGTTGGTGATGGACACTAGTGTTGTTGGTGATGGACACTACTGTTGTTGGTGATGGACACTACTGTTGTTGGTGATGGACACTAGTGTTGTTGGTGATGGACACTAGTGTTGTTGGTGATGGACACTAGTGTTGTTGGTGATGGACACTGCTGTTGTTGGTGATGGACACTACTGTTGTTGGTGATGGACACTACTGTTGTTGTTGATGGACACTAGTGTTGTTGGTGATGGACACTAGTGTTGTTGGTGATGGACACTGCTGTTGTTAGTGATGGACACTAGTGTTGTTGGTGATGGACACTAGTGTTGTTGGTGATGGACACTGCTGTTGTTAGTGATGGACACTACTGTTGTTGGTGATGGACACTGCTGTTGTTGTTGATGGACACTACTGTTGTTGGTGATGGACACTGCTGTTGTTGGTGATGGACACTACTGTTGTTGGTGATGGACACTGCTGTTGTTGGTGATGGACACTAGTGTTGTTGGTGATGGACACTAGTGTTGTTGGTGATGGACACTACTGTTGTTGTTGATGGACACTAGTGTTGTTGGTGATGGACACTACTGTTGTTGGTGATGGACACTGCTGTTGTTGGTGATGGACACTACTGTTGTTGGTGATGGACACTACTGTTGTTGGTGATGGACACTAGTGTTGTTGGTGATGGACACTAGTGTTGTTGGTGATGGACACTACTGTTGTTGGTGATGGACACTACTGTTGTTGGTGATGGACACTACTGTTGTTGGTGATGGACACTACTGTTGTTGGTGATGGACACTACTGTTGTTGTTGATGGACACTACTGTTGTTGGTGATGGACACTGCTGTTGTTGCTGATGACATTGTTTACTATGTTATTTCCAGGAAGTCATACGTACAATGAAAGAAGGCAGAACTGATATCTATGTAGATCCACAATTGTACGATGCCTGTCATTTAGATGTTATGAAACACTGTGGTGACGTACTTCCTGGTAAAGGCAGAGGTATGCATTCGACAAACAATAATAACAATAGTAATGATAATAATCCCTATTAATAATTAATGTTACACGACCTGGTGGACTTTAACAATAGATTGTAATTTATTATCTTTTGGTTATGGCCCACCATCTTGCACCTCGATATCTTTGTCTGTTCGACTCTCTAATCCTTTTGTTTTGTTTCAGTGACAAATTGTTTAATAAACTTGAAGAAAGAGAAAAGACATGGTTTAAGTAGAGATTGTAATAAGGAACTTACATTGCGAATGAACCAATGGGGCACTGCCAAGGTACACCAATACTGCCTCTCTCTCCACTCGTACCTTCACCCGTTTCTTAATGCTATACATACGCTGTATATCTTCAGGTTTTTTTATTTCATTTCATTGTATTTGGAGATTTAATCAGCCCATGTAGAAAGAGATCAGTTCTATAAATATGAAGCGTTTTGCGACTAAGTGAATTGCCTTTTTAAGCATCATTCATTGCATGACTTGACAACATTTTATAGCATGGACTATCACTTCACAATAGATCACATCACATGACATAAGATGACGTGATATCGCGTCACATCGCATCACAGTAGTTGACATGACATCGCATTACATCGCATCACAATAGATGACATGATATCGTATTACATCGCATCACAGTAGTTGACATGACATCGTATTACATCGCATCACAACAGATGACATGACATCGTATTACATCGCATCACAATAGATGACATGACATCGTATTACATCACAATAGATGACATGACATCGCATTACATCGCATCATAATAGATCGTATTACATCGCATCACATCGCATCATAATAGATGACATGACATCGTATTACATCGCATCACAATAGATGACATGACATCGCATTACATCGCATCACAATAGTTGACATGACATCGCATTACATCGCATCACAATAGATGACATGACATCGTATTACATCGCATCACAATAGATGACATGACATCGTATTACATTGCATCACAATAGATGACATGACATCGCATTACATCGCATCACAATAGATGACATGACATCGTATTACATCGCATCACAATGGATGACATGACATCGCATTACATCGCATCACAATAGATGACATGACATCGCATTACATCGCATCACAATAGATGACATGACATCGTATTACATCGCATCACAATAGATGACATGACATCGCATTACATCGCATCACAATAGATGACATGACATCGCATTACATCGCATCACAATAGATGACATGACATCGTCTTACAGTAGATGACATGATATCGCATTACATCGCATCACAATAGATGACATGACATCGCATTACATCGCATCACAATAGATGACATGACATCGTATTACAATAGATGACATGATATCGCATTACATCGCACCACAGTAGATGACATGACATCGTATTACAATAGATGACATGACACAGTAGTTGACATGACATCGCATTACATCGCACCACAGTAGATGACATTACATCGTATTACATAGCATCACAATGGATGACATGTTATGATATATTAAAGTTAACTAAACCTTATGGTTTTATACATTTGCATTCACTATGCTTAAAGCCTTACAATCTAACCCAAATGATTTTGTTATTGTTTTAGTTGGCTCCTATCGAATCATTAAGTGATTTAGCGTTCTCCATCAACGCGTCTCCATCCAAGAGCTATTTCTTCATGGTGTTCGCTATTGCACTTGCTATCATCTTTATCGGTGGTTTAATGTTTGGACGCTTCTCAAAACGAGTTAAACGTGAAATCAAAGACCGATAACTGAATTGATAAACTAGTGACGTAATAATTCATTCATAAAGTGGCATCTGAGCGAAACTGGAACTTAGTGAAGATGGAACTCTGATTTCAAATACAAGGTTTTTGCTCATGAAGTATAGGAAGCCATTGCTAGCTAACTGTATTAGCAAACAATAGAATATTGCTATATTGGTTAAATCTAATATTATTAGTATTGGAATTTTATAGCAACTATGAATGCAGTGTTTGCATTGGCTCTTAGCTATCATATATTTCCGATGCTGTAAAGTAAACAGACCAGGCGACGGATATTAATTTTGTATTATTTAGATCTACTCGGATTATTAAGGCATTGATCAAACCATATATCTCTAAAGTGTCAAATACAATGTCATAATAACAAGCATGAAATTCTCTTTGTGTGTGTTCGTCACGGCCTTGTTTTGTTATATTTGGGTAAGAGTGCATGCACTGAAAGTGTGCAACATAAATACCACTGTATGGTGCTATTTTATGCTAATGATATTTTTGTTTAATTAGTGCTATTTACTACTAAATAGTGACAACTGTTGTATACATTTAGTGTTTGCACTCTATATCAATCGCACTAATTTAAATATGTTTCATTTAAGTGGGCTATTAGGTACATTTTTTCGTAGGTATAATGATGTGGTTTAGAACAATTTTGTAATGTATGTAAGATAGAGGGTTAAAATAAGACTGGTGTTTGTCGCTGTAAAGTGTTTTTATATTTTCATGTTCAAGTACTGTACACATCTAAAGTGCAACTACATTACAAAGAAGACGCTTGTAGATGCGCTTATGATACACGCAACACAAACTGGTCAATGACGACTGAACATTGGACCGTTTGACCACTTGGTCAGTGCTATTCAGCGAACTGTGATCAGTGGGTGGGCAATGTGCGGTCGTTTTCACTCGCTAAACGTTGTTCAGGCCTTTAGAAATACAGCTGTATTGAAGAAGCATGATTCTGACTTGTGGAAAAGGCATCAGAGTAAGCAACCTCGGAAGACTCAGCACTCACACCGATCTGCTACCAAGCTTTCATATGACTTAGTGTGACTGATAATGCTTCTTGCACAAGGTCAGCACCAGGCTTGGCAGCAATTCAACATAAAACAAACATTATTTGTTAGTATATAACTATTTCGCGAACAAATTGAATGCGCTCGATATGCTCTCTAAGTTCATCAAAAAAACAATTCTCATCTAAATTGGCCATTACTGTAAATGCACTTCTATCGTAGTACCTTATGAAACCAAAATCATAATATTTTGAAAAATTACTTATTGTATTGCTTTAAAAAACAAAATGGAAAACCTAAAATGTGTAAGATGTAATAAAGAAGAATGGCATGCACCAAAACCACTAGAAAATGTTGTTTTTCAAAGACCCGCAAATTGCCTTCATGCGCTTACACTATAAAACGTATCATTGCACTTCATTAGTACCGATTTTGTATTTTTGTTTATTTTTCATTACACTGTAATACGCCTTATTCCATTTTACCCTATGTTTAGCGGGTGTTTTAAAAATTCTACCAGGAATAAAGTGCAGTCCAGCTCTTAATCAATTGTATTTTTAGTCTAATGCAGTATAGGTATGGCTTTATCGCTGCTTGGTTAATTCCGTCCATCCTAGATACAAAAACCGTATCAAACTTGTCAAATATTAAGTTAACTAATAAATAATCAAAAACACTGAAGACAACTTGCACAGAAATGCTATTATATTGTTGTTGTGTCAATGCATGTTAGAAAAATGGCGTGAAGTACTATTATTAATAAACGAGCAGGAGTGTCTTATCAGTTGTAAATAATAATGCTATGTTGACTAAAAAAATCCCTTTTTTTCCACTTTTTGGTGGGCTATAGTCCATGCATTTTGCTCAAAAATGGCGCTTTTTTCCACTTTTTGGTGGGCTATAGTCCATGCATTTTGCTGAAAAATGCCGTGTTTTTGCACTTGTAGTTGAGCTATAGTCCATGCATTTTTTCAAAAATGCCGCGTTTTTGCCCTTTTTTGTGGGCTATAGTCCATGCATTTTGTTGAAAAATGCCGCGTTTTTGCACTTTTTTTGTGGGCTATAGTCCATGCATTTTGTTGAAAGATGCCGCGTTTTTGCACTTTTAGGTGAGCTGTAGTCCATGCATTTTGGTCAAAAATGCCGCGTTTTTGCACTTTTTGGTGGGCTATAGTCCATGCATTTTGGTCAAAAATGCCGCGTTTTTGCACTTTTTGGTGGGCTATAGTCCATGCATTTTGCTCAAAAAACCGCGTTTTTGCACTTTGTGGTGGTTTTGCTCAAAAATGGCGCTTTTTCAACTTTTTGGTGGGCTATAGTCGATGCATTTTGCTCAAAAATGGCGCGTTTTTGCGCTTTTTGGTGGGCTATAGTCGATGCATTTTGGTCAAAAATGGCGCGTTTTTCCACTTTTGGGTGGGCTATAGTCCATGCATTTTGCTGAAAAATGCCGTGTTTTTGCACTTGTAGTTGAGCTATAGTCCATGCATTTTTGTCAAAAATGCTGCGTTTTTGCCCTTTTTTGTGGGCTATAGTCCATGCATTTTGGTCAAAAAGCCGCGTTTTTGCACTTTTTTTGTGGGCTATAGTTTATGCATTTTGCTCAAAAATGCCGCTTTTTTGCACTTTTTTGTGGGCTATAGTCCATGCATTTTGGTCAAAAATGCCGCGTTTTTGCACTTTTTGGTGGGCTATAGTCCATGCACTTTGTTGAAAAATGCCGCGTTTTTGCACCTTTAGGTGAGCTGTAGTCCATGCATTTTGGTCAAAAATGCCGTGTTTTTGCACTTTTTGGTGGGCTATAGTCCATGCATTTTGGTCAAAAATGCCGCGTTTTTGCACTTTTTTTGTGGGCTATAGTCCATGCATTTTGGTCAAAAATGGCGCTTTTTTGCACTTTTTTGTGGGCTATAGTCCATGCATTTTGGTCAAAAATGCCGCGTTTTTCTTTTTTTTGTGGGCTATAATCCATGCATTTTGCTTAAAAATGCCGCGGTTTTGCACTTGTATGTGAGTTATAGTCCATGCATTTTTGTCCAAAATTCCGCGTTTTTGCACATTTAGGTGAGCTATAGTCCATGCATTTTGCTCAAAAAACCGCGTTTTTGCACTTTTTGGTGGGAATGAAGGAAGGAATAAACTTTATTTAAATACACGGTTAAAAACATCAATCAAAAGCTAAAAATAACATATACTATAAGATTATTGTATAAAAAAGCTTGTTACTGTTTTTCAGTTTGCCATGTGAAATGCTTGTTAATCTCTTTTCGAAATGCTTGGATGGAGCTCGTGTTTCTAATATCAACTGGTAGCTCATTCCATAGCTTCGCTGCACTATAGCTGAAACTTCGTTTCAGGTATTCTGTGTTTGGCTTTGGAAGTGACAACTTATTGTCAATTTTTCGTAAATGGTAGGTGGAGTGATATTTTGTGAATAGCTCCGCTAGATACCCTGGAGCGCGGTTATTCATGATTTTGAACATTAAGAGTGCCTTTTGTTTCATGCGGCGGACATCTACAATCTTGGACAAAACACTTGAGACAAAACACACATTTTTGTACGTTTTTTCAATCTTGTGGCTGTTGCTGCCCCCCTCCCCCCAAGAACAATGTTGTTTCAGTCTAGAAATGACGCTTGGGATAGTTGCTATCCGGGCAACAACATTGAGAAGGGGGAGGGGGGGTCACATGTCTGAAAAATGCGCATGAATGTGTGAAATGCGTTGAATAAAAAATAGCCTTTTTTGCGCACGCAGTCTCAAGTCATTTTGTCCAAGATTGTATTTTCGTCATTTTGCTATTTACGACGTTCACGTTTCAAATCTTGTGACTTCTATGTACAGTTTCAAGAAAAGATACTTGTGTGATGATTTCTAACCCAAAATGAACATAAATTGTTATAAGATTGAGAAATTTTACCCCAAAAAACTATCTCTTATGTCACGCAAGCAATGCATTGTTTTTTGTGTGACAGTAATGTAACATACGTTCGAGGTTCTTGACTTGTTAAGTGACTCATTGTAACGATAAACACAACAAATTGCTCCATTTCTAAACCCTTAAACAACAGAAAAATCATTTTTCTCAAACTTAGAGTGTTAATATGAACAATACTGACTAGTTGGGACGATTAACAAGGGCTTTCATGCACAACATCATATATTTTTTCACGAATAACGACGATTAACGGCACCGACACATAAAAATATCAGAGTTATTTCTTTTATATAAGAAAGTATTTGTTAATCGTTAAGACTTCGTGTTAACCGTTACTATATTTTGTCTGTAGAAAATAGGTACAAATACAGAACTAGTTAACCGTTTATGAATGGAGAAGAGCAATTTTCAAACCTCATAAAAGCACTTTTTTATTTACTCCGCGCGAGTCCTCAGGTTCTCTATATGGCGTGACAACAAGTCATGACTTGGTGCTAGCTACATGATTGTGTTATGTTTTTCTCCGTTTGATACATTGTCCAGACTCTAATTAGCACAATGTATTGCTCGAAAAGACAGGAAATAGATTTATAGTGATTTTATAGCATTTTTATTGTAATACTACTCAAAATCGATGCAAAAACGCTAAATTGATGGAGTTTCGATATTGTTGCGCTTTAACATTTCATCCCCTCAATTCTAGCAAGTGCAGTTGTTTGGTATGAAAGTTTTTCCATGCATTTACACAGTGGAAATGCTCATTTCTGTGAAAGGACACCTTGAAAAAACAAAGCGCTTGTGCGAAAAATATGATTATTCGCCAAATACAATTCGCTTAATTCGCTTAATTCGCTTGTCCCAATTTAGCTTTTCAAGGACTGCACTGGACCTTATATCGTAACTTGTCCGGGTGATAGCCCTTGCAGCTCTATTATGTAATTTTTGCAGTTTATCACTAAGTGTTTGACTTAGACCATCCCACACAGTGCTACAGTAGTCAAAGTGTGGGAGTATAAGCGCTTCGTAAATTTGAATTGCGCTGTCTTGAGATATAAAGGAACGTACACGTTTGAGAGCTCCTATAGCCGACGCTATTTTCTTAGAGATTTCTCCAACGTGCTCGCCCCAATTAAGGTTGTTATCTACAAGGACACCTAATGACTTTGCCTTATCTACTTGCTTGATTATATCGTTATTAAGATTGATGTTTATATTTTCGTTACTGTGTGCAGTAAGTTTCTGACGCGAACCTATTATCATAAACTCGGTCTTTGCTGTATTTAAGCTTAATTTATTTGCAAGAAGCCAGAAATGAGTATTGCAAAGCTCATCATTAACGACCTTTTCCAATGCGGTTATTGAATCCGCTGCCAATGTGATGTTCGTATCGTCTGCAAACATCCTCGGAGATGCGATTGATAGACAATTTGGCAGATCGTTTATATATATTAAAAAGAGAAGTGGACCGAGGTTACTTCCTTGTGGTACGCCATATCTTACAGCACTAGGGTTTGATAGGTTTCCGTTCACAGTACAGCATTGCGTACGGTCACTTAAATACGACTTGAACCATTTAAGTGACTGCGTGTCAATACCGTACTTTGAAAGCTTCATTAAAATAATTCCGTGGTCTATAGAATCAAACGCTTTTTTGAGATCAATGAAGATAACACCGTTTACCATGCCCCTATCAATATTAAATGACCAATCGTTTGTTGATTCTAAAAGAGCAGTTACTGTGCTGTGCAATGAGCGGAAACCTGATTGACAGTTCGTAAGAAGTTTGTTTTCACTAAGATAGCTATATAGTTGTTCGTAAATGAGTTTTTTATATATTTTAGAAATGGTCGAGATTACAGATATTGGCCTGTAATTCCCAGGATCACTTTTTTCTCCTTTCTTAAAAATAGGAGTAACCTTGGCTTGTTTCCATTCCGTTGGAAAAATACCTGTTTTAATAGAGCGGTGGAAAATAGATGTTAATGATGGAGCTATAACTTCTGCTGATATTTTAAGTAATCGATTCGGAATATTGTCCAGGCCGACTGCTTTTCTTTCATCCAAGCTACTTAATAATTTCATAACATTTTCAGTGCTTGGTAACTGAATGTGGAAAACTTTGTCCATGTTAGTTATGTAAGACTCTGGTTGGATTGAACTTTGCTCTAAGGAATCAGCCAGGGTCTCGCCTATTTTTGTGAAATAATAGTTACATGTTTTAGCTATATCAGTTGGCGAGATAATACTCTCGCTATCTATTTTAAGCTCTGACACAGTATGAGATTTGTCCATGCATTTTGGTCAAAAATGGCGCTTTTTTCCACTTTTTGGTGGGCTATAGTCCATGCATTTTGCTCAAAAATGGCGCTTTTTTCCACTTTTTGGTGGGCTATAGTCCATGCATTTTGGTCAAAAATGGCACTTTTTTCCACTTTTTTGTGGGCTATAGTCCATGCATTTTGGTCAAAAATGGCGCTTTTTTCCACTTTTTGGTGGGCTATAGTCCATACATTTTGCTCAAAAATGGCGCTTTTTTCCACTTTTTGGTGGGCTATAGTCCATGCATTTTGGTCAAAAATGGCGCTTTTTTGCACTTTTTGGTGGGCTATAGTCCATGCATTTTGCTAAAAAATGGCGCTTTTTTGCACTTTTTGGTGGGCTATAGTCCATGCATTTTGCTCAAAAATGGCGCATTTTCCCACTTTTTGGTGGGCTATAGTCCATGCATTTTGCTCAAAAATGGCGCTTTTTTCCACTTTTTGGTGGGCTATAGTCCATGCATTTTGGTCAAAAATGGCACTTTTTTCCACTTTTTTGTGGGCTATAGTCCATGCATTTTGGTCAAAAATGGCGCTTTTTTGCACTTTTTGGTGGGCTATAGTCCATGCATTTTGCTCAAAAATGGCGCTTTTTTGCACTTTTTGGTGGGCTATAGTCCATGCATTTTGCTCAAAAATGGCGCTTTTTTGCACTTTTTGGTGGGCTATAGTCCATGCATTTTGGTCAAAAATTAAGCGTTTTTGCACAGTTAGGTGAGCTATAGTCCATGGATTTTGCTCAAAAAACCGCGTTTTTGCACTTTTTGGTGGGCTATAGTCCATGCATTTTGCTCAATAAAACGCGTTTTTGCACTTTTTGGTGGGCTATAGTCCATCCATTTTGCTAAAAAATTCCGCGTTTTTGCACTTTTTGGTGAGCTATAGTCCATGCGTTTTGCTAAAAAATTCCGCGTTTTTCCACTTTTTGGTGGGCTATAGTCCATGCATTTTGGTCAAAAATGGCGCTTTTTTGCAGTTTTTGGTGGGCTATAGTCCATGCATTTTGCTCACAAATGGCGCTTTTTTGCACTTTTTGGTGGGCTATAGTCCATGCATTTTGGTCAAAAATGGCGCATTTTTCAACTTTTTGGTGGGCTATAGTCCATGCATTTATCTCAAAAATGGCGCTTTTTTGCACTTTTTGGTGGGCTATAGTCAAAGCATTTTGGTCAAAAATGGCGCTTTTTTCCACTTTTTGTCGGGCTATTGTCCATACATTTTGCTCAAAAATGGCGCTTTTTTTGCACTTTTTGGTGGGCTATAGTCCATGCATTTTGCTCAAAAATGGCGCTTTTTTCCACTTTTTGGTGGGCTATAGTCCATGCATTTTGGTCAAAAATGGCGCTTTTTTCCACTTTTTGGTGGGCTATAGTCCATGCATTTTGCTCAAAAATGGCGCTTTTTTGCAGTTTTTGGTGGGCTATAGTCCATGCATTTTGCTCAAAAATGGCGCTTTTTTCCACTTTTTGGTGGGCTATTGTCCATACATTTTGCTCAAAAATGGCGCTTTTTTTGCAGTTTTTGGTGGGCTATAGTCCATGCATTTTGCTCAAAAATGGCGCTTTTTTCCACTTTTTGGTGGGCTATTGTACATACATTTTGCTCAAAAATGGCGCTTTTTTTGCACTTTTTGGTGGGCTATAGTCCATGCATTTTGGTCAAAAATGGCGCTTTTTTTCACTTTTTGGTGGGCTATAGTCCATGCATTTTGGTCAAAAATGGCGCTTTTTTGCACTTTTTGGTGGGCTATAGTCCATGCATTTTGCTCAAAAATGGCGCTTTTTTGCACTTTTTTGTGGGCTATAGTCCATGCATTTTGCTCAAAAATGGCGCTTTTTTGCACTTTTTGGTGGGCTATAGTCCATGCATTTTGGTCAAAAATTAAGCGTTTTTGCACAGTTAGGTGAGCTATAGTCCATGGATTTTGCTCAAAAAACCGCGTTTTTGCACTTTTTGGTGGGCTATAGTCCATGCATTTTGCTCAATAAAACGCGTTTTTGCACTTTTTGGTGGGCTATAGTCCATCCATTTTGCTAAAAAATTCCGCGTTTTTGCACTTTTTGGTGAGCTATAGTCCATGCGTTTTGCTAAAAAATTCCGCGTTTTTCCACTTTTTGGTGGGCTATAGTCCATGCATTTTGGTCAAAAATGGCGCTTTTTTGCAGTTTTTGGTGGGCTATAGTCCATGCATTTTGCTCACAAATGGCGCTTTTTTGCACTTTTTGGTGTGCTATAGTCCATGCATTTTGGTCAAAAATGGCGCATTTTTCAACTTTTTGGTGGGCTATAGTCCATGCATTTATCTCAAAAATGGCGCTTTTTTGCACTTTTTGGTGGGCTATAGTCAAAGCATTTTGGTCAAAAATGGCGCTTTTTTCCACTTTTTGTCGGGCTATTGTCCATACATTTTGCTCAAAAATGGCGCTTTTTTTGCACTTTTTGGTGGGCTATAGTCCATGCATTTTGCTCAAAAATGGCGCTTTTTTCCACTTTTTGGTGGGCTATAGTCCATGCATTTTGGTCAAAAATGGCGCTTTTTTCCACTTTTTGGTGGGCTATAGTCCATGCATTTTGCTCAAAAATGGCGCTTTTTTGCAGTTTTTGGTGGGCTATAGTCCATGCATTTTGCTCAAAAATGGCGCTTTTTTCCACTTTTTGGTGGGCTATTGTCCATACATTTTGCTCAAAAATGGCGCTTTTTTTGCAGTTTTTGGTGGGCTATAGTCCATGCATTTTGCTCAAAAATGGCGCTTTTTTCCACTTTTTGGTGGGCTATTGTACATACATTTTGCTCAAAAATGGCGCTTTTTTTGCACTTTTTGGTGGGCTATAGTCCATGCATTTTGGTCAAAAATGGCGCTTTTTTTCACTTTTTGGTGGGCTATAGTCCATGCATTTTGGTTAAAAATGGCGCTTTTTTGCAGTTTTTTGTCGGGCTATTGTCCATGCATTTTGCACAAAAATAGCGCTTTTTTCCACTTTTTGGTGGGCTATAGTCCATGCATTTTGGTCAAAAATGGCGCTTTTTTGCTGTTTTTGGTGGGCTATAGTCCATGCATTTTGCTCAAAAATGGCGATTTTTTTCACTTTTTGGTGGGCTATAGTCCATGCATTTTGCGAAAAAATGGCGCTTTTTTCCACTTTTTGGTGGGCTATAGTCCATGCATTTTGCTCAAAAATGGCGCATTTTCCCATTTTTTGGTGGGCTATAGTCCATGCATTTTGCTCAAAAATGGCGCTTTTTTCCACTTTTTGGTGGGCAATAGTCCATTCATTTTGGTCAAAAAATGGCACTTTTTCCACTTTTTTGTGGGCTATAGTTCATGCATTTTGGTCAGAAATGGTGCTTTTTTCCACTTTTTGGTGGGCTATAGTCCATGCATTTTGGTCAAAAATGGCGCTTTTTTCCACTTTTTGGTGGGCTATAGTCCATGCATTTTGCTCAAAAATGGCGCTTTTTTGCAGTTTTTGGTGGGCTATAGTCCATGCATTTTGCTCAAAAATGGCGCTTTTTTGCAGTTTTTGGTGGGCTATAGTCCATGCATTTTGCTCAAAAATGGCGCTTTTTTCCACTTTTTGGTGGGCTATAGTCCATGCATGTTGCTCAAAAATGGCGCATTTTCCCACTTTTTGGTGGGCTATAGTCCATACATTTTGCTCAAAAATGGCGCTTTTTTCCACTTTTTGGTGGGCTATAGTCCATGCATTTTGCTCAAAAATGGCGCTTTTTTCCACTTTTTGGTGGGCTATTGTCCATACATTTTGCTCAAAAATGGCGCTTTTTTTGCAGTTTTTGGTGGGCTATAGTCCATGCATTTTGCTCAAAAATGGCGCTTTTTTCCACTTTTTGGTGGGCTATTGTACATACATTTTGCTCAAAAATGGCGCTTTTTTTGCACTTTTTGGTGGGCTATAGTCCATGCATTTTGGTCAAAAATGGTGCTTTTTTCCACTTTTTGGTGGGCTATAGTCCATGCATTTTGGTTAAAAATGGCGCTTTTTTGCAGTTTTTTGTCGGGCTATTGTCCATGCATTTTGCACAAAAATAGCGCTTTTTTCCACTTTTTGGTGGGCTATAGTCCATGCATTTTGGTCAAAAATGGCGCTTTTTTGCTGTTTTTGGTGGGCTATAGTCCATGCATTTTGCTCAAAAATGGCGATTTTTTTCACTTTTTGGTGGGCTATAGTCCATGCATTTTGCGAAAAAATGGCGCTTTTTTCCACTTTTTGGTGGGCTATAGTCCATGCATTTTGCTCAAAAATGGCGCATTTTCCCATTTTTTGGTGGGCTATAGTCCATGCATTTTGCTCAAAAATGGCGCTTTTTTCCACTTTTTGGTGGGCTATAGTCCATTCATTTTGGTCAAAAATGGCACTTTTTCCACTTTTTTGTGGGCTATAGTTCATGCATTTTGGTCAAAAATGGTGCTTTTTTCCACTTTTTGGTGGGCTATAGTCCATGCATTTTGGTCAAAAATGGCGCTTTTTTCCACTTTTTGGTGGGCTATAGTCCATGCATTTTGCTCAAAAATGGCGTATTTTTGCAGTTTTTGGTGGGCTATAGTCCATACATTTTGCTCAAAAATGGCGCTTTTTTCCACTTTTTGGTGGGCTATAGTCCATGCATTTTGCTCAAAAATGGCGCTTTTTTCCACTTTTTGGTGGGCTATAGTCCATGCATTTTGCTCAAAAAATGGCGCATTTTCCCACTTTTTGGTGGGCTATAGTCCATGCATTTTGCTCAAAAATGGCGCTTTTTTCCACTTTTTGGTGGGCTATAGTCCATGCATTTTGGTCAAAAATGGCACTTTTTTCCACTTTTTTGTGGGCTATAGTCCATGCATTTTGGTCAAAAATGGCGCTTTTTTTCACTTTTTGGTGGGCTATAGTCCATGCATTTTGGTTAAAAATGGCGCTTTTTTGCAGTTTTTTGTCGGGCTATTGTCCATGCATTTTGCACAAAAATAGCGCTTTTTTCCACTTTTTGGTGGGCTATAGTCCATGCATTTTGGTCAAAAATGACGCTTTTTTGCTGTTTTTGGTGGGCTATAGTCCATGCATTTTGCTCAAAAATGGCGCTTTTTTTCACTTTTTGGTGGGCTATAGTCCATGCATTTTGGTTAAAAATGGCGCTTTTTTGCAGTTTTTTGTCGGGCTATTGTCCATGCATTTTGCACAAAAATAGCGCTTTTTTCCACTTTTTGGTGGGCTATAGTCCATGCATTTTGTTCAAAAATGGCGCTTTTTTGCTGTTTTTGGTGGGCTATAGTCCATGCATTTTGCTCAAAAATGGCGCTTTTTTTGCACTTTTTGGTGGGCTATAGTCCATGCATTTTGCTCAAAAATGGCGCTTTTTTCCACTTTTTGGTGGGCTATAGTCCATGCATTTTGGTCAAAAATGGCGCTTTTTTCCACTTTTTGGTGGGCTATAGTCCATGCATTTTGCTCAAAAATGGCGCTTTTTTGCAGTTTTTGGTGGGCTATAGTCCATGCATTTTGCTCAAAAATGGCGCTTTTTTCCACTTTTTGGTGGGCTATTGTCCATACATTTTGCTCAAAAATGGCGCTTTTTTTGCAGTTTTTGGTGGGCTATAGTCCATGCATTTTGCTCAAAAATGGCGCTTTTTTCCACTTTTTGGTGGGCTATTGTACATACATTTTGCTCAAAAATGGCGCTTTTTTTGCACTTTTTGGTGGGCTATAGTCCATGCATTTTGGTCAAAAATGGCGATTTTTTTCACTTTTTGGTGGGCTATAGTCCATGCATTTTGGTCAAAAATGGCGCTTTTTTGCACTTTTTGGTGGGCTATAGTCCATGCATTTTGCTCAAAAATGGCGCTTTTTTGCACTTTTTTGTGGGCTATAGTCCATGCATTTTGCTCAAAAATGGCGCTTTTTTGCACTTTTTGGTGGGCTATAGTCCATGCATTTTGGTCAAAAATTAAGCGTTTTTGCACAGTTAGGTGAGCTATAGTCCATGGATTTTGCTCAAAAAACCGCGTTTTTGCACTTTTTGGTGGGCTATAGTCCATGCATTTTGCTCAATAAAACGCGTTTTTGCACTTTTTGGTGGGCTATAGTCCATCCATTTTGCTAAAAAATTCCGCGTTTTTGCACTTTTTGGTGAGCTATAGTCCATGCGTTTTGCTAAAAAATTCCGCGTTTTTCCACTTTTTGGTGGGCTATAGTCCATGCATTTTGGTCAAAAATGGCGCTTTTTTGCAGTTTTTGGTGGGCTATAGTCCATGCATTTTGCTCACAAATGGCGCTTTTTTGCACTTTTTGGTGGGCTATAGTCCATGCATTTTGGTCAAAAATGGCGCATTTTTCAACTTTTTGGTGGGCTATAGTCCATGCATTTTTCTCAAAAATGGCGCTTTTTTGCACTTTTTGGTGGGCTATAGTCAAAGCATTTTGGTCAAAAATGGCGCTTTTTTCCACTTTTTGTCGGGCTATTGTCCATACATTTTGCTCAAAAATGGCGCTTTTTTTGCACTTTTTGGTGGGCTATAGTCCATGCATTTTGCTCAAAAATGGCGCTTTTTTCCACTTTTTGGTGGGCTATAGTCCATGCATTTTGGTCAAAAATGGCGCTTTTTTCCACTTTTTGGTGGGCTATAGTCCATGCATTTTGCTCAAAAATGGCGCTTTTTTGCAGTTTTTGGTGGGCTATAGTCCATGCATTTTGCTCAAAAATGGCGCTTTTTTCCACTTTTTGGTGGGCTATTGTCCATACATTTTGCTCAAAAATGGCGCTTTTTTTGCAGTTTTTGGTGGGCTATAGTCCATGCATTTTGCTCAAAAATGGCGCTTTTTTCCACTTTTTGGTGGGCTATTGTACATACATTTTGCTCAAAAATGGCGCTTTTTTTGCACTTTTTGGTGGGCTATAGTCCATGCATTTTGGTCAAAAATGGCGCTTTTTTTCACTTTTTGGTGGGCTATAGTCCATGCATTTTGGTTAAAAATGGCGCTTTTTTGCAGTTTTTTGTCGGGCTATTGTCCATGCATTTTGCACAAAAATAGCGCTTTTTTCCACTTTTTGGTGGGCTATAGTCCATGCATTTTGGTCAAAAATGGCGCTTTTTTGCTGTTTTTGGTGGGCTATAGTCCATGCATTTTGCTCAAAAATGGCGATTTTTTTCACTTTTTGGTGGGCTATAGTCCATGCATTTTGCGAAAAAATGGCGCTTTTTTCCACTTTTTGGTGGGCTATAGTCCATGCATTTTGCTCAAAAATGGCGCATTTTCCCATTTTTTGGTGGGCTATAGTCCATGCATTTTGCTCAAAAATGGCGCTTTTTTCCACTTTTTGGTGGGCAATAGTCCATTCATTTTGGTCAAAAAATGGCACTTTTTCCACTTTTTTGTGGGCTATAGTTCATGCATTTTGGTCAGAAATGGTGCTTTTTTCCACTTTTTGGTGGGCTATAGTCCATGCATTTTGGTCAAAAATGGCGCTTTTTTCCACTTTTTGGTGGGCTATAGTCCATGCATTTTGCTCAAAAATGGCGATTTTTTTCACTTTTTGGTGGGCTATAGTCCATGCATTTTGCGAAAAAATGGCGCTTTTTTCCACTTTTTGGTGGGCTATAGTCCATGCATTTTGCTCAAAAATGGCGATTTTTTTCACTTTTTGGTGGGCTATAGTCCATGCATTTTGCGAAAAAATGGCGCTTTTTTCCACTTTTTGGTGGGCTATAGTCCATGCATTTTGCTCAAAAATGGCGCATTTTCCCATTTTTTGGTGGGCTATAGTCCATGCATTTTGCTCAAAAATGGCGCTTTTTTCCACTTTTTGGTGGACTATAGTCCATTCATTTTGGTCAAAAATGGCACTTTTTCCACTTTTTTGTGGGCTATAGTTCATGCATTTTGGTCAAAAATGGTGCTTTTTTCCTTTTTTTGGTGGGCTATAGTCCATGCATTTTGGTCAAAAATGGCGCTTTTTTCCACTTTTTGGTGGGCTATAGTCCATGCATTTTGCTCAAAAATGGCGTATTTTTGCAGTTTTTGGTGGGCTATAGTCCATACATTTTGCTCAAAAATGGCGCTTTTTTCCACTTTTTGGTGGGCTATAGTCCATGCATTTTGCTCAAAAATGGCGCTTTTTTCCACTTTTTGGTGGGCTATAGTCCATGCATTTTGCTCAAAAATGGCGCATTTTCCCACTTTTTGGTGGGCTATAGTCCATGCATTTTGCTCAAAAATGGCGCTTTTTTCCACTTTTTGGTGGGCTATAGTCCATGCATTTTGGTCAAAAATGGCACTTTTTTCCCACTTTTTTGTGGGCTATAGTCCATGCATTTTGGTCAAAAATGGCGCTTTTTTTCACTTTTTGGTGGGCTATAGTCCATGCATTTTGGTTAAAAATGGCGCTTTTTTGCAGTTTTTTGTCGGGCTATTGTCCATGCATTTTGCACAAAAATAGCGCTTTTTTCCACTTTTTGGTGGGCTATAGTCCATGCATTTTGGTCAAAAATGACGCTTTTTTGCTGTTTTTGGTGGGCTATAGTCCATGCATTTTGCTCAAAAATGGCGCTTTTTTTCACTTTTTGGTGGGCTATAGTCCATGCATTTTGGTTAAAAATGGCGCTTTTTTGCAGTTTTTTGTCGGGCTATTGTCCATGCATTTTGCACAAAAATAGCGCTTTTTTCCACTTTTTGGTGGGCTATAGTCCATGCATTTTGTTCAAAAATGGCGCTTTTTTGCTGTTTTTGGTGGGCTATAGTCCATGCATTTTGCTCAAAAATGGCGATTTTTTTCACTTTTTGGTGGGCTATAGTCCATGCATTTTGCGAAAAAATGGCGCTTTTTTCAACTTTTTGGTGGGCTATAGTCCATGCATTTTGCTCAAAAATGGCGCATTTTCCCATTTTTTGGTGGGCTATAGTCCATGCATTTTGCTCAAAAATGGCGCTTTTTTCCACTTTTTGGTGGGCTATAGTCCATTCATTTTGGTCAAAAATGGTACTTTTTCCACTTTTTTGTGGGCTATAGTTCATGCATTTTGGTCAAAAATGGTGCTTTTTTCCACTTTTTGGTGGGCTATAGTCCATGCATTTTGCTCAAAAATGGCGCTTTTTTCCACTTTTTGGTGGGCTATAGTCCATGCATTTTGGTCAAAAATGGCGCTTTTTTCCACTTTTTGGTGGGCTATAGTCCATGCATTTTGCTCAAAAATGGCGCTTTTTTGCAGTTTTTGGTGGGCTATAGTCCATGCATTTTGCTCAAAAATGGCGCTTTTTTCCACTTTTTGGTGGGCTATTGTCCATACATTTTGCTCAAAAATGGCGCTTTTTTTGCAGTTTTTGGTGGGCTATAGTCCATGCATTTTGCTCAAAAATGGCGCTTTTTTCCACTTTTTGGTGGGCTATTGTACATACATTTTGCTCAAAAATGGCGCTTTTTTTGCACTTTTTGGTGGGCTATAGTCCATGCATTTTGGTCAAAAATGGCGCTTTTTTTCACTTTTTGGTGGGCTATAGTCCATGCATTTTGGTTAAAAATGGCGCTTTTTTGCAGTTTTTTGTCGGGCTATTGTCCATGCATTTTGCACAAAAATAGCGCTTTTTTCCACTTTTTGGTGGGCTATAGTCCATGCATTTTGGTCAAAAATGGCGCTTTTTTGCTGTTTTTGGTGGGCTATAGTCCATGCATTTTGCTCAAAAATGGCGATTTTTTTCACTTTTTGGTGGGCTATAGTCCATGCATTTTGCGAAAAAATGGCGCTTTTTTCCACTTTTTGGTGGGCTATAGTCCATGCATTTTGCTCAAAAATGGCGCATTTTCCCATTTTTTGGTGGGCTATAGTCCATGCATTTTGCTCAAAAATGGCGCTTTTTTCCACTTTTTGGTGGGCAATAGTCCATTCATTTTGGTCAAAAAATGGCACTTTTTCCACTTTTTTGTGGGCTATAGTTCATGCATTTTGGTCAGAAATGGTGCTTTTTTCCACTTTTTGGTGGGCTATAGTCCATGCATTTTGGTCAAAAATGGCGCTTTTTTCCACTTTTTGGTGGGCTATAGTCCATGCATTTTGCTCAAAAATGGCGCTTTTTTGCAGTTTTTGGTGGGCTATAGTCCATGCATTTTGCTCAAAAATGGCGCTTTTTTGCAGTTTTTGGTGGGCTATAGTCCATGCATTTTGCTCAAAAATGGCGCTTTTTTCCACTTTTTGGTGGGCTATAGTCCATGCATGTTGCTCAAAAATGGCGCATTTTCCCACTTTTTGGTGGGCTATAGTCCATACATTTTGCTCAAAAATGGCGCTTTTTTCCACTTTTTGGTGGGCTATAGTCCATGCATTTTGCTCAAAAATGGCGCTTTTTTCCACTTTTTGGTGGGCTATTGTCCATACATTTTGCTCAAAAATGGCGCTTTTTTTGCAGTTTTTGGTGGGCTATAGTCCATGCATTTTGCTCAAAAATGGCGCTTTTTTGCACTTTTTGGTGGGCTATTGTACATACATTTTGCTCAAAAATGGCGCTTTTTTTGCACTTTTTGGTGGGCTATAGTCCATGCATTTTGGTCAAAAATGGCGCTTTTTTTCACTTTTTGGTGGGCTATAGTCCATGCATTTTGGTTAAAAATGGCGCTTTTTTGCAGTTTTTTGTCGGGCTATTGTCCATGCATTTTGCACAAAAATAGCGCTTTTTTCCACTTTTTGGTGGGCTATAGTCCATGCATTTTGGTCAAAAATGGCGCTTTTTTGCTGTTTTTGGTGGGCTATAGTCCATGCATTTTGCTCAAAAATGGCGATTTTTTTCACTTTTTGGTGGGCTATAGTCCATGCATTTTGCGAAAAAATGGCGCTTTTTTCCACTTTTTGGTGGGCTATAGTCCATGCATTTTGCTCAAAAATGGCGCATTTTCCCATTTTTTGGTGGGCTATAGTCCATGCATTTTGCTCAAAAATGGCGCTTTTTTCCACTTTTTGGTGGACTATAGTCCATTCATTTTGGTCAAAAATGGCACTTTTTCCACTTTTTTGTGGGCTATAGTTCATGCATTTTGGTCAAAAATGGTGCTTTTTTCCACTTTTTGGTGGGCTATAGTCCATGCATTTTGGTCAAAAATGGCGCTTTTTTCCACTTTTTGGTGGGCTATAGTCCATGCATTTTGCTCAAAAATGGCGTATTTTTGCAGTTTTTGGTGGGCTATAGTCCATACATTTTGCTCAAAAATGGCGCTTTTTTCCACTTTTTGGTGGGCTATAGTCCATGCATTTTGCTCAAAAATGGCGCTTTTTTCCACTTTTTGGTGGGCTATAGTCCATGCATTTTGCTCAAAAATGGCGCATTTTCCCACTTTTTGGTGGGCTATAGTCCATGCATTTTGCTCAAAAATGGCGCTTTTTTCCACTTTTTGGTGGGCTATAGTCCATGCATTTTGGTCAAAAATGGCACTTTTTTCCACTTTTTTGTGGGCTATAGTCCATGCATTTTGGTCAAAAATGGCGCTTTTTTTCACTTTTTGGTGGGCTATAGTCCATGCATTTTGGTTAAAAATGGCGCTTTTTTGCAGTTTTTTGTCGGGCTATTGTCCATGCATTTTGCACAAAAATAGCGCTTTTTTCCACTTTTTGGTGGGCTATAGTCCATGCATTTTGGTCAAAAATGACGCTTTTTTGCTGTTTTTGGTGGGCTATAGTCCATGCATTTTGCTCAAAAATGGCGCTTTTTTTCACTTTTTGGTGGGCTATAGTCCATGCATTTTGGTTAAAAATGGCGCTTTTTTGCAGTTTTTTGTCGGGCTATTGTCCATGCATTTTGCACAAAAATAGCGCTTTTTTCCACTTTTTGGTGGGCTATAGTCCATGCATTTTGTTCAAAAATGGCGCTTTTTTGCTGTTTTTGGTGGGCTATAGTCCATGCATTTTGCTCAAAAATGGCGATTTTTTTCACTTTTTGGTGGGCTATAGTCCATGCATTTTGCGAAAAAATGGCGCTTTTTTCCACTTTTTGGTGGGCTATAGTCCATGCATTTTGCTCAAAAATGGCGCATTTTCCCATTTTTTGGTGGGCTATAGTCCATGCATTTTGCTCAAAAATGGCGCTTTTTTCCACTTTTTGGTGGGCTATAGTCCATTCATTTTGGTCAAAAATGGTACTTTTTCCACTTTTTTGTGGGCTATAGTTCATGCATTTTGGTCAAAAATGGTGCTTTTTTCCACTTTTTGGTGGGCTATAGTCCATGCATTTTGGTCAAAAATGGCGCTTTTTTCCACTTTTTGGTGGGCTATAGTCCATGCATTTTGCTCAAAAATGGCGCTTTTTTGCAGTTTTTGGTGGGCTATAGTCCATGCATTTTGCTCAAAAATGGCGCTTTTTTCCACTTTTTGGTGGGCTATAGTCCATGCATTTTGGTCAAAAATGGCGCTTTTTTCCACTTTTTGGTGGGCTATAGTCCATGCATTTTGCTCAAAAATGGCGCATTTCCCAACTTTTTGGTGGGCTATAGTCCATGCATTTTGCTCAAAAATGGCGCTTTTTTGCAATTTTTGGTGGGCTATAGTCCATGCATTTTGCTCAAAAATGGCGCTTTTTTCCACTTTTTGGTGGGCTATAGTCCATGCATTTTGGTCAAAAATTGCGCTTTTTTGCAGTTTTTGGTGGGCTATAGTCCATTCATTTTGCTCAAAAATGGCGCATTTTCCCACTTTTTGGTGGGCTATAGTCCATGCATTTTGCTCAAAAATGGCGCTTTTTTCCACTTTTTTGTGGGCTATAGTCCATGCATTTTGGTCAAAAATGGCGCTTTTTTCCACTTTTTGGTGGGCTATAGTCCATACATTTTGGTCAAAAATGGCGCATTTTTCAACTTTTTGGTGGGCTATAGTCCATGCATTTTTCTCAAAAATGGCGCTTTTTTCCACTTTTTGTCGGGCTATTGTCCATGCATTTTGCTCAAAAATGGCGCTTTTTTTGCACTTTTTGGTGGGCTATAGTCCATGCATTTTGCTCAAAAATGGCGCTTTTTTCCACTTTTTGGTGGGCTATAGTCCATGCATTTTGGTCAAAAATGGCGCTTTTTTGCAGTTTTTGGTGGGCTATAGTCCATGCATTTTGCTCACAAATGGCGCTTTTTTGCACTTTTTGGTGGGTTGGTTGGTTGGTTGGTTGTCAACTTTATTTAACTACACGGTAAAAACATCAGTATAATTATAGTTAAAATACAAATATAAATTATTATTGTAAAATTACAATTATTATAAAAAGTATTCGAACCTACTGTTTTCCATGTTTGCCGTGGGATTCGGGTTGGTACAGAGTATTTACAGCGTTTTTAAATTGCTTTACACTTGTACAGTTCCGTATATCTAGAGGAAGTTCGTTCCATAGTTTGGTTGAACTATAGAAAAAACTTCTTTTCATGTACTCGGTGTTAGGTTTGGGTAATTTAAGGCATTGCTCATTATTCCTAAGTTTGTAGTGATTATTTTGTCTGGTAAATAAATCTTGTAAGTATTGTGGGGCGCGCCCATTCATTATTTTACCATTCATTATTTTTACCATGCATTTTGGTCAAAAATGGCGCATTTTTCAACTTTTTGGTGGGCTATAGTCCATGCATTTTTCTCAAAAATGGCGCTTTTTTGCACTTTTTGGTGGGCTATAGTCAAAGCATTTTGGTCAAAAATGGCGCTTTTTTCCACTTTTTGTCGGGCTATTGTCCATGCATTTTGCTCAAAAATGGCGCTTTTTTTGCACTTTTTGGTGGGCTATAGTCCATGCATTTTGGTCAAAAATGGCGCTTTTTTCCACTTTTTGGTGGGCTATAGTCCATGCATTTTGCTCAAAAATGGCGCATTTCCCCACTTTTTGGTGGGCTATAGTCCATGCATTTTGCTCAAAAATGGCGCTTTTTTGCAGTTTTTGGTGGGCTATAGTCCATGCATTTTGCTCAAAAATGGCGCTTTTTTCCACTTTTTGGTGGGCTATAGTCCATGCATTTTGGTTAAAAATGGCGCTTTTTTTGCAGTTTTTTGTCGGGCTATTGTCCATGCATTTTGCACAAAAATAGCGCTTTTTTCCACTTTTTGGTGGGCTATAGTCCATGCATTTTGGTCAAAAATGGCACTTTTTTCCACTTTTTGGTGGGCTATAGTCCATGCATTTTGGTCAAAAATGGCGCTTTTTTGCACTTTTTGGTGGGCTATAGTCCATGCATTTTGCTCAAAAATGGCGCTTTTTTGCACTTTTTGGTGGGCTATAGTCCATGCATTTTGGTCAAAAATTCCGCGTTTTTGCACAGTTAGGTGAGCTATAGTCCATGGATTTTGCTCAAAAACCGCGTTTTTGCACTTTTTGGTGGGCTATAGTCCATGCATTTTGCTCAATAAAACGCGTTTTTGCACTTTTTGGTGGGCTATAGTCCATGCATTTTGCTAAAAAATTCCGCGTTTTTGCACTTTTTGGTGAGCTATAGTCCATGCGTTTTGCTAAAAAATTCCGCGTTTTTCCACTTTTTGGTGGGCTATAGTCCATGCATTTTGGTCAAAAATGGCGCTTTTTTGCAGTTTTTGGTGGGCTATAGTCCATGCATTTTGCTAAAAAATTCCGCGTTTTTGCACTTTTTGGTGAGCTATAGTCCATGCGTTTTGCTAAAAAATTCCGCGTTTTTCCACTTTTTGGTGGGCTATAGTCCATGCATTTTGGTCAAAAATGGCGCTTTTTTGCAGTTTTTGGTGGGCTATAGTCCATGCATTTTGCTCACAAATGGCGCTTTTTTGCACTTTTTGGTGGGCTATAGTCCATGCATTTTGGTCAAAATGGCGCATTTTTTCAACTTTTGGTGGGCTATAGTCCATGCATTTTTCTCAAAAATGGCGCTCTTTTGCACTTTTTGGTGGGCTATAGTCAAAGCATTTTGGTCAAAAATGGCGCTTTTTTCCACTTTTTGGTGGGCTATAGTCCATGCATTTTGCTCAAAAATGGCGCATTTCCCCACTTTTTGGTGGGCTATAGTCCATGCATTTTGCTCAAAAATGGCGCTTTTTTGCAATTTTTGGTGGGCTATAGTCCATGCATTTTGCTCTGCTC